>CM038626.1:47191853-47366853 GCA_021554675.1 Leuciscus idus | reverse complement strand
TCCAGCGCGGGCGCAGAACCAAAGAGGTGCGTCTGTGTGTCTGTGGGCTTCGCTAGATGTGTTTCCATCCTAAGCTGTGAATTTAAAAGGCTCCTATTATGCTTTTATTATTCATGTTCATCTTTCTGTTGTGTGTAGTGTTGTTTTCTTTATTCTCTATATCAGTGTCAGTGTTTCTGAACTCCTGAAACGCCTCCATTGTAGTCTCGAGTTTCTTCCGGGAACGAACACGTCACAATATTCCTCATTTAAATAATTAATTCGCAGAATAAAGGGGCGGGGCCTGGCTGAGTTAGTTAGTAGTGTGTTAAACTGGCGGTTATGGTAATTAGGGGCGGGACATTTCCCAAACACACTCGAAGCGCTCGACCAATCACAACACACTGCTCCAGCCGACCAATCAGAGCACAGTGTGCTTTTCAGAAGGAGGGGCTTCATAGAGACAGGAACTAAACAGAGCGTTACTGACAGACTGGGAAGAGAGGAGCCGCAAAACAAAATCGTCACTTCCTGGGAAACTGATGCAAAATATCAGTAATAAAACTGTACGTTTCTGCAATCGTGCTCTTTCTCCCTCCATCATAAATGCGTCTCAGAGCGTCAGACCAAACTCAATAAGCGCTGTCATGTTCTCTAGTGTTCGGATGTCGGTGTTCGAGAACACACTCGCGTGAGAGATGCTTCTGGAGGGAATTAAACCAAATCATTCTGATCACACACTTTGACTCCGGCTTATTCTAACCACCAAACCAATATTTGAGATGCTGCGATGTGATTGGTCCGCTGGTTTGTCCAGTTATCCAATCACAGCCTCTACTGAGGCAACAGATTTTTATTTTATTTTTTTGCATTAATGGGTTTTATGTGTTAAAAGTGTTTGCGTTGTAGTTTATGCACGTCATCTGATCAGATACAAAAAATTATCTGCTTCAATTGAGTGCACATTTTTAGAATTTATGCGCATCTTGGGGTTTCCATTCAATGTTTTTTTTTGTTTTTTTATGCAATATCCTAAAATTTGCATAAAAATAGGTGGCTATTGTAGTGCTATGAAAGAGTCCGTGATGTCACTGGATCTCGCTTCATAACTAATTAACACTAGATCTATTGCTTCAGCTTTTAAACCCTTTTTGTCAAATGTTTTGCTTGTAAAAGTGAGAGAGTCGTCGAGGCTCTGTCTATATCATGTGTGTCAGTGAGAGGAATTTCTACTCAATTCTCCTCGTTCTGCTTCCAGAGATGCAGTTCGTAAGAGGGTTCTTGAGAAGAGGCCAGAGGACTTCAAGAAAGATGGGAAAATATACCGACTACGGACTCAAGAAGACAGCGAGGACGACAACAACACCTGGAACGGCAACTCCACGCAGCAGATGTAGTGATTCGGTCGCGAGCGGTTTGATTTGAGTGTGTTTCAGTCTTAACACGGTGGGTTTTATCATTTAGGGCTATGGTTTCCATTTCCCAGTCCCCTCCCGCTCCATCCCGCATGGGTTAATCAAATCAGGTTAGCGTATTTCGCTTCTGCGTGCCGACTACTTTAACCAGGACGACTCCAGGCTTGACAAACACACTGGTTCTCGGATGATGTTCTGTTATTGCCAGGGTTGATTTAATACAGTATTTAATAAAGCTGTGAATTCCTGAGGGCTTTGTGGCGTTTTATACGGTGGTTTTGACCCCCCACAGCATCATAAAATGCCTCGGCAATAGAATGTCTTTCTACTAGTTCAGCACAGATGCTACTTGATCCTTTAACCATAGAATAAAAGATGTTTTTCAATGAAACACTTCGACTGAAGTCATTCTTCTCTTTTGTTTTTTGTTGCAGTTTAATCCTCTACACTGTAAAACATGATATGATCAATAAGTTATGTTTCTCCATTGCTTTAAGGCGAGACACGGCAGGCAAAAACATAGCTTTTTTTTTTTACTGGTCAATTTTGAGATTTTGGGATATTTGTCTTCAATAACATGTCTTCTTTCAGACTTGTGGTGAAAAAAAGTCTGAAATCCACATTTAGGTCTTTATTTTACTACACTTTGTCTGTTTGCGTCTGTAGATTTCTCATAAATTCAACAAAAGTTGGTGTTGTAAATCATCCCGCTGCTAATATATATACCGTTAGAAAGCTCTCTCTCTCCTGTACAATGCTGTCGGATCCAAATATGGTCATTTCCTTTTTATCAGCAACCAATCGTGAAAGTAAAAGGACTGAAAGCGCAATCTCATTGGCTGATGATAAATCTTTAAAGCCCGTTTTCTCAAAATGACTTTTTTCTCATTCTCCAAGTCCGAAATCTCCTCTTCAGTAGCACCGATATACACCAAACCTTCCAGTCTTGTACCTAGTTATATTATGAAGACATTTACAGAGGGATTTGTAAATATATTATTCTTAGCCTGATTAATATAACATTTTATTCCAAAAAACATGGCGAAAATCATTTTTTTAAGGCTATTGACAGTATATTCTGATTTATAGGAAGGTAGATATCCTTAAATCCCTCTGTGATTATTTTTTTTTTTTTTTTATCTAATATGTGAACACAATGACATTTTTTTTTTAACCTGGCTTTATCCACTACTCAGATTTTGGTTTTCTTTTATATATGCAAATTAGTGCATATTTAATTAGATATTGCCTAATTTGCATATTTAAACATTAAATTACAGAAAACTTGTAATACATTTTTTTCTCATCTTAATGTAGGTAATCAACTGGGAAAGTTTCATGGTGATGTCTGCTAGTTAAAAAATGTACCCTATTCACCTGTAGTGTCTCGCCTTTACTTAAGTCAGTCAGTTAAGTTGAAATAACTTTGTACTTAAAACCTAAAAAATATTTTTTACAGTGTAGAACTATCTTAAGAAATTCATTAATGTGCTAAAAATGTAGGACAACTCAAAATGATTAATTACCTGACACAATAATTTGCAGTTACTATTATCTGTTGTACTCAGTGTGATTATGTTTTGTAATTCATATTAAAGGTCAACATAATTTTGAGTTCTCATTGCTTTCACGTCTTTCACTGTATCATCAGTTTCTGTGTTACGACGCTCATCTCACAGAGATCACAATATAAGGCACTGAAAATCACAAAAATGTTTATTTTTGTAACAAATTTTCATATACAGACTAAATCAATGTTTCATACATTCAGAATGACTAAAACACTGCAGAATGGACTGTCGATTTAACCTTAGAGGGATTCATTATACCAAAAATAATGGCATAAAAAGTGATGGCACAATGTTCCCGTTCTAATAACAAGTCTTAAAAACATCCAGACGCGTGTGAACGGATAATTATATATTATATGACTATATTCAGCTTAACACTTTAAAATATTGTTCTGTACGTTAAAAAGATAGATCATGTATTAATCTAAATGCTATTTATTAATACATTATTATAGTTCTATCTGTAAATATTATTTAATGGACCTGAGCGAACATGAACTAACAATGAACAGCTGTATATTTATTAAGAAAGATTAATAAATGCTGTATTGCTCATTGCTAGTTCATGCATTGTAAAATGGCACATTATTCACTTCTAAAGACACATTATGGTCTTTAAATTATCTTCATTTAGGAGCTTTATTCAGGAAATATTGATGAATGCAATTATTAAATCACACTTTAGTTTAGGGTTCAATTCTCACTATGAACTAGTTGATTATTATCATGCATATTACTAGGATATTGGCTGTTTATTAGTACTTATAAAGCACATATTAATGTCTTATTCTGCATGATCATATTCTACATCCCTTAATCACCCAATACCTAAACTTAACAACTATCTTAATAACTATTAATAAGCAGTAATTAAGAGTTTATTGAGGCAAAAGTCATGGTTAATAGGGATAATTGAACTCTAATCTAAAGTGTAACCAAATTAGGTTATCATGTAATTAACTGGTAACAGTTTACAATAGGTTTCATATTTAACATTAACTACATTTATTAATCCCGATGTTAATCCTTACATTTATTAATACATTTCTTAAGATAAAAAGTTGTATCTGTTGATGTTTAATAAGCTAACATGAGCTAACAACGAACAATAGGATTTATTAATCTTGAAAATCTGTCTGTAAATGTTGAGATTAAGATCAAAAGTTGTATTTGTTGACATCAGTTAATTGACTGTGAACTAACATGAACATTACCAGATTAATAAATGCTGTAATAAATATAATGCTCACTCATTGTTAGTTCATGCACTGCAAAAAAAATATTTTCTTGTCTTGTTTCCAGTCAAAATATCAAAAAAATCTTAAATTAAGAAGCATTTACTAGATAAGTAAAAGGACATAAGAAATTATATCTTGTTATCTGAAAAAAATCTAAATTAAAACAAGCAAAATGATCTGCCAATGTGATGATAAAAATAATCTTGTTTAAAAAAGATAATTTTTCTTGTTTTCCATTTAAATTAAGATTTTTTTTGACCATTTTTGTTTTTTAATCCAAAACTCACTTTTGAAAACAAGATATTTCTTATGCAATTTTACTTATCTAGTAAATGCTTCTTGATTTAAGAATTTTTTAGATAGTTGGACTGGAAACAAGACAAAAATACTATGTAAATTTTTAATTTTTTTGCAGTGTTAACAAATATAACCATATTGTAAGTTGTTACCAATTAATTTTTTTTGGTGATAAAAGTTGCATCTAAAAAAAAACATTTGTTCACGGGTTTGTCATGGTGATATTGTGACAAGGTGCGTGTAAAGTCATCTATCCGTCTGAGTCTGTAACCACAGAGTCTGTAAACTTGATAGTGTGCTTGTCAGATAGAGATGAGCAAGACTATATAGATTTGAAGGTGATGAGGTACTCTGGATACGCTCCGGCGTCACAGAACACCACGAAGATGAAGGGCTTCTGTAGGCTGTCCACAGCGCAGTCGTGCAGGCCGGCCCCCGGGTCCCCGGGCCTGATGGGATCCGGTTCCTTCATTCCTTGCCGGCTCTTACACAGGGAGCCCGTCACCACTCGCGCTTGGTAGATGTACTTCAGCCCTTTCTCATCGGTGGTGGAGTACTGATCCTGACAGGAGTACCAGGACTCTCGAGCGAAGTACGTGCCGTCACCGTGAACGACAGCTTGAAACAGAACACGTGTCAGAGGTCAGTATCGTGGAGAAACTGGGAGTTATGTATGGACGCTCGTTTTCAACACCGAATAATAAAGGTAATTGTGTCAGAATTGTCACGAAATTAATTTCTTACTCAGTATTTTTGTCTTGTTTTTCAGTACAAATGTCTAAAAAAATTTAATATCCAGGTAATTTTGCTTCTCAAGAAAATGGATTTTGATGATTTTCCCAGAAAACAAGAGAAACTAAGTTTATACTTAAAACAAGAACAAATATCTGCCAATGGGGTGTGAAAAAAAAGTTTTCCCTTTGAATTAAGTTTATTTTTCTTTCACCATGGACAGATATTTGTTCTTGTTTTAAGCATAAATGCATAATGATAAAAATAAAATAAAACGATTTAATATCTTCAGTAATTTTGCATCTCCAATTTTTTTTTATCTTGATTTAAGAATGTTTAGATATTTGTACTGGAAAACTAGACAAAGATACTGAGGAAGAACATATTTTGTGGTGTAAAAAGTTACAATTCTTTATATTTTCTTTATTCCATGGTGGAACCAAGCTTCCATAATTATGAGAGAGAAGAGTCTGGTATTTATTTTATTTTATTAATCTTATTATGTTTTAGGCTAAATATTTTATCCACAAGTTTAAATTTAGTAAGATTAATCTTTTTCTTGAAGACTCTACATGTATCTACGGAAGCACGTTTCCGCCACGGTTGAGTAAAAAAAAAAAGATTCTTTAAGTCATAATAATGATAAACTTTCAGAAAAATGACTAAGTATCTCATAATAATCAGAAATGTTCTCGTAATAATGACTATCTCATAATAATGACTAAGTATCTCATAATAATCAGAAATGTTCTCATAATAATGACTATCTCATAATAATGACTAAGTATCTCATAATAATCAGAAATGTTCTCATAATAATGACTATCTCATAATAATGACTAAGTATCTCATAATAATCAAAAATGTTCTCGTAATAATGACTATCTCATAATAATGAGAAACCTTCTTGTAATAATGACTTAACATCGCAAAATAATGAGAAACTTTCTCGTAATAATGGCTTAACATCTCAAAATAATGAGAAACTTTCTCGTAATAATGACTTAACATCTCGTAATAATGAGAAAATATCTGACTCCTGATTCTTCAATAAAGACAGCTGTGTAAATCATTTCAAAAGGTATATTATGTTCTTGCTCCCTGGCATATAATGTAACATACCTTATGTCTTTATATTCTCTAATAAAAGAAAAAGAAAATCAGGCAGTTATGGGTCAGCTGTGCGAACGGAGACCTGAGACACACACCGTTTCTCCCGCAGAAGCTCCGGTTGAAGCCGTTCTTGTTGATCTTTTGGCAGATATCTTTGGTAGTGCCGTGATAAAGCAGTCGCTCGTTCGTCTGTTTGGGATATTTCTTGTCCACGGCATGTTTCAGCACACAGTATCTCTGCCACTGCGACTGACTCTGAATCCTGTCAATCTGAGAAACCAGACGTTAATAAACACAGGCCTGTCATTGAGAAATTAAGAGTCACACACTTCAAAACATGATGTTCTTCCTCAGTGTTTCTGTTTTGTTTTCCAGCACACATATCTAAACATTCTTAAATCAAGATGTATTTACTGGAGAAGATCGAACGATAATTTGTTTTACTGATATTTAAAGCGGCAGTCCGTAGTTTTTCCGCTTTTCCTAGTCGTCATCTCTGTTCGAAATCTGCAATTGCAGTTATTTGTGGAATTATCAACTTTACGTGGGTTGTGCCTCGGCACGGCACAGCGCGGATGAATCCGATGTTTTGAGGAGAATGTACGGCTGTCAATCACCGCGCCGGTGTGGATCCTGGCATTCGCAATCTTTTTGGAAGAATGACCAACATACGAATTTTCACCGGAAAATATCATCTGAACAAGTAACATCCACTTTTGTTCTGACCAACTAAGGGAAGAAAAGCATTGCAGTAAATCACGCTGATTAAATCTAACGATCGCTCATCATATCACGTCAAACCGTACAAATTATACTTTGTTTTCAAATTGTTAATGTTAACAACATCAGCACTGCGTGACATTTAATGCCCTCCCGATATGTATCCTTGTGTTCGCACGGTGTCAGTCTCTTTTTTTCTGTAGCCACTCCGAAGTCTGAAGTCTTTTGCATTTTACGACGGGTGAATCTCCAGTTGTCACTGGTGATTGTCATTTGAACCTTTCTGGATCCGCCATCAAATTGTTAAATTTAATTATATCAAGTGCTGTGAGAAAAGTCTATAAATCTCCACCTCCAGCATCCTCACACTCATAGCCTACTAGCCGAGACTCTTCTTCATGTGGACAGATGTGATGGTATAACGCAAATCCACCAGTACCACTGGAGTTAAAAACATTATCACAAGCAGAGCCTGGCCACTCCCTATTAAGTCCTATTGTACCGAATTTTGGTTGTAGTTCCACCAGAGTTCCACTGGGGGCGATCGCCCATGAGTGCAAAATTAATGGGAGTCTATAGCGCTAGATGGCTAAATTTGTCTCTTTCACCCGATTGCCGTTGAGAAATCTCAGATTTGATTGTAGGTTTTGCAAGTTCAACATGGGTTATAGGTCGAAAGTTGAATGAACGAGTACTTATGTCCTTTTGATTTCTTACAGGTTGAGTTGTTGTTGCCCATAACACGCTAGCATTCTGCTAATGAACGCTGATTGGTCAGTGAAGGACTGATTACGACCAGAGATACCGCTTGATGGTCTTTTAAAACAACAAAACAAAAACTCTTCTAGCACGTGTGTTTACCTGTGTCAGCTGTGTTGTGTAGTTACCTGTGTCAGCTGTGTTGTGAAGTTACCTGTGTCAGCTGTGTTGTGTGTTTACCTGTGTCAGCTGTGTTGTGTAGTTACCTGTCAGCTGTGTTGTGTAGTTACCTGTGTCAGCTGTGTTGTGTAGTTACCTGTGTCAGCTGTGTTGTGTAGTTACCTGTGTTTACCTGTGTCAGCTGTGTTGTGTAGTTACCTGTGTCAGCTGTGTTGTGTAGTTACCTGTGTCAGCTGTGTTGTGTGTTTACCTGTGTCAGCTGTGTTGTGTAGTTACCTGTGTCAGCTGTGTTGTGTAGTTACCTGTGTCAGCTGTGTTGTGTGTTTACCTGTGTCAGCTGTGTTGTGTAGTTACCTGTGTCAGCTGTGTTGTGTTCACCTGTGTCAGCTGTGTTGTGTATTTATCTGTGTCAGCTGTGTTGTGTAGTTACCTGTGTCAGCTGTGTTGTGTATTTACCTGTCAGCTGTGTTGTGTGTTCACCTGTGTCAGCTGTGTTGTGTGTTTACCTGTGTCAGCTGTGTTGTTTACCTGTGTCAGCTGTGTTGTGTATTTACCTGTGTCAGCTGTGTTGTGTGTTCACCTGTGTCAGCTGTGTTGTGTTTACCTGTGTCAGCTGTGTTGTGTGTTTACCTGTGTCAGCTGTGTTGCGTGTTTACCTGTGTCAGCTGTGTTGTGTGTTTACCTGTGTCTGCTGTGTTGTGTGTTTACCTGTGTCTGCTGTGTTGTGTTTACCTGTGTCAGCTGTGTTGTGTATTTACCTGTGTCAGCTGTGTTGTGTGTTCACCTGTGTCAGCTGTGTTGTGTTTACCTGTGTCAGCTGTGTTGTGTGTTTACCTGTGTCAGCTGTGTTGCGTGTTTACCTGTGTCAGCTGTGTTGTGTGTTTACCTGTGTCTGCTGTGTTGTGTGTTTACCTGTGTCAGCTGTGTTGTGTAGTTACCTGTCAGCTGTGTTGTGTAGTTACCTGTGTCAGCTGTGTTGTGTAGTTACCTGTGTTTACCTGTGTCAGCTGTGTTGTGTAGTTACCTGTGTCAGCTGTGTTGTGTAGTTACCTGTGTCAGCTGTGTTGTGTGTTTACCTGTGTCTGTGTTGTGTAGTTACCTGTGTCAGCTGTGTTGTGTGTTTACCTGTGTCAGCTGTGTTGTGTAGTTACCTGTGTCAGCTGTGTTGTGTGTTCACCTGTGTCAGCTGTGTTGTGTTTACCTGTGTCAGCTGTGTTGTGTGTTTACCTGTGTCAGCTGTGTTGCGTGTTTACCTGTGTCAGCTGTGTTGTGTGTTTACCTGTGTCTGCTGTGTTGTGTGTTTACCTGTGTCAGCTGTGTTGTGTAGTTACCTGTCAGCTGTGTTGTGTAGTTACCTGTGTCAGCTGTGTTGTGTAGTTACCTGTGTTTACCTGTGTCAGCTGTGTTGTGTAGTTACCTGTGTCAGCTGTGTTGTGTAGTTACCTGTGTCAGCTGTGTTGTGTAGTTACCTGTGTCAGCTGTGTTGTGTAGTTACCTGTGTCAGCTGTGTTGTGTTTACGTGTCATCTGTGTTGTGTAGTTACCTGTGTCAGCTGTGTTGTGTGTTCACCTGTGTCAGCTGTGTTGTGTATTTATCTGTGTCAGCTGTGTTGTGTAGTTACCTGTGTCAGCTGTGTTGTGTATTTACCTGTGTCAGCTGTGTTGTGTGTTCACCTGTGTCAGCTGTGTTGTGTGTTTACCTGTGTCTGCTGTGTTGTGTGTTTACCTGTGTCTGCTGTGTTGTGTTTACCTGTGTCAGCTGTGTTGTGTGTTTACCTGTGTCAGCTGTGTTGTGTGTTTACCTGTGTCAGCTGTGTTGTGTAGTTACCTGTGTCAGCTGTGTTGTGTGTTTACCTGTGTCAGCTGTGTTGTTTGTTTACCTGTGTCAGCTGTGTTGTGTGTTTACCTGTGTCAGCTGTGTTGTGTAGTTACCTGTGTCAGCTGTGTTGTGTGTTTACCTGTGTCAGCTGTGTTGTTTGTTTACCTGTGTCAGCTGTGTTGTTGATGCCTCGAGAGAAAAGAAAGTGCAGAGCGCGAAGCACCAAAGTGACTGAAGGATTGCCGTAAAGCAGTATCTCTGGTCGTACGATGTGTATGACGTCATCGACATTTTAAAAGACTTTTTAAAGCAAATAAGTGACTCTAAAAAATCTAACACCCAGCAATGTGTAATTTCTTTGCATCTCCGTTCGAATACAACATTCAAATTACTAGACAAAAAATTATATCCTGAGAAAAGTGGATTTTGAGGGGTATAGCACCATAGACCTCCATTCATTCTGCACTCGTCCTGTGAGCAAGCATGTGGAACAAGAGTGGAACTGCAACCAGTTCAGAAGCCGGAAGTTTACTGAGAGTGGAAGTTCTCCCCTTATTAGACATTCTCTGATCACAAGCTTACCGTTTAGAATCGAGCTACGGCAAGCAGAGAGTGTTGAACACTGGCTGGTTATGTACTTGCTCAAATGTATTTTGGATTATTTGTAACCCAAAAAAGTGTTCGAAAAAACGAATCTAGCGAATCATGAATCTAATGACCCCATTGGCAAATATTTGTCCTGTTAAAAAGCAAAAACGAATAATTTTGAGCAATGTTTCAGAAAACAGGACTTAATATCTTCAGTCATTTTTCTTCCCAGGCAAATGTATCTTGATTTAAGAAAGTATACATGCTTTTATTGGAAAATAAGACTTTTTCACTCATCATTTTACCTGTTGAACCTGTACAGGTGAGACATCAGGGTGTAAACTGGAGCCCAGAAACGCTGTTTTTATCTTCTTGTACTCCGCTGAATCTGATCGTAAGGTGATTATTTCTAAATCCTGTCCATCCATTTTGGTCCATGTTGGAGGAGGATGAATGATCGCTGCGAAACAAACAAGTGAAGTTAAAAGAACAGTTTCTGCCATCATAAATTCACGACATATGATACAACTGGAAATCAAACTGCACTGCAAACAAAGTTCTTACTCAGTGTTTCTGTCTTGTTTTCCAGTACAAATATATCTAAACATTCTTACATCAAGATACATTTACTGTAGAAGCAAAATGACTGAAGATATTACATTTTGTTGACTGAAAAATTATACAAAATGAAGTGACTTTATGCTTAAAACTGGCCAAATATCTGCCAGTGGGGCCAGAAAAATAAACTTTTATTTATTGTCCGGACCCCATTGACGGATATTTTTTATTGGTTTCAGCAAAAACTCACTTCCTTTTGACACATTTTTCAGAAAACAAGGTAATTTTGCTTCTCAAGTAAATGTATCTTGATTTAAGAATTTTTTTTGTCTTTTCCAGTACAAATATCTAAACATTCTTAAATCAAGATACATTTACTTGAGAAGCAAAATGACTGAAGATAATAAGTTTTGTATGCTGAAAAATAAAGCAAAATTAAGTGACTCTATGCTTAAAACAAGAAAAAATATCTTCCAGTGGAATAAGAAAAATAATCTTGTTTTCCTTTGAAATTAAGTTTATTTTCGGACCCCATTGACAAATATTTGTTCTTGTTTTCAGCAAAAACTCACTTAATTTTGACACACTTTTCAGAAAACAAGATCATTTTGTTTCTCAAGTAAATGTATTTTGATTTAAAGGGTAACTCTCGCCAAAATGCAACCTAGGGTCTTTTTTTGTGAATCTACTCGAGGCAAACCTTCGTGTAAAAGCATAATTAGAATGGAAACGGCACTTTTAAGTTTGACCGTATTTTCGTTTTAGGTCAAAATGCCTTGTGAATGGGAGTGTTTGGGGCACTACTGTGATAGCATCACTATTTTTAAAACACTAAGAAGGCTCGACACAACATGAAGCTTTGCTGGAAGTCTCACCAGGGGCTCTACACATGAACTCCAGCATCGAGAATATTGTTTGAGTACACAGAGTTTACTAAAAAGTCAAAAATAGTCGATCTCCGTAACAGGGAGGAGAGTAAAGATGGAAAGCTCCTAAAGCTTTCCATATAAATTCACGGATAATTTGTTGTTTTGTCATTAGTCAAAATCAATATTGACCTTGTATTTTAAAAAGGATCCTCATAGAAGAAGCAATACTAAAATTCAGAGTCAGTTCATTCACATTCGGAGATCGACTAGTTGATCAAAATCTCTCTCTTTAGTAAACTCTGTGTTCACAAACACTGTTCTCAATGCTGGAGTTCATGTGTAGAGCCCCTGGTGAGACTTCCAGCACAGTTTCATGTTGTGTCGAGCCGCATTAGTGTTTTAAATATAGTGATTTTTGATGCTATCATAGTCGTGCCCCGAGCACTCCCATTCACAAGGGCAATTTGACCGAAAAACGAAAATACGGTCAATCTTAAAAGTGGCGTTTCCATTCTAACTATGCTTTTACACGAAAGTTTGCCTCGGGTAGATTAACAAAAAGACTCCAGGTTGCATTTTGGCGAGAGTTACCCTTTAAGTATTTTTTGTTTATTTTTCCAGTGCAAATATATATATATATATATATATATATATATACACAGTACAGGCCAAAAGTTTGGACACATTACTATTTTTAATGTTTTTGAAAGAAGTTTCTTCTGCTCATCAAGCCTGCATTTATTTGATCAAAAATACAGAAAAAAAAAGTAATATTGTGATATATTATTACAATTTAAAATAATTGGTTTTCTATTTATTATACTTTAAATTATCATTTATTTCTGTGATGCAAAGCTGAATTTTCAGGATCATTACTCCAGTCTATCACATGATCCTTTAGAAATCATTCTAATATTCTGATTTATTATGAGTGTTGGACACAGTTCTGCTGCCTAATATATTTGATGAATAAAAGGTTAAAAAGAACTGCATTTATTCAAAATAAAAAAATATTTTCTAATAATATAAATCTTCTTTACTATCACTTTTTATCAATTTAACACATCCTTGCTGAATAAAAAGTATTGATTTATTTCAAAAAAAGAAAGAAAAAAAATTACTGACCCCAAATTACTGACCAGTCGTGGATATTGCTGTTACAAAAGATTTCTATTTTAAAACATTTGCTTTTTTTCTTTTTTTTCTTTTTTTTTTTTCTTCAAAGTATCCTAAAAAAGTATCACAGGTTATGAAAAAATATTACGCAGCAGAACTGTTTCCAACTTTGATAATGAATCATCATATTAGAATGATTTCTAAAGGATCATGTGATAGACTGGAGTAATGATCCTGAAAATTCAGCTTTGCATCACAGAAATAAATGATCATTTAAAGTATAATAAATTGAAAACCAATTATTTTAAATTGTGATTATATATCACAATATAAAAAAAAATTCTGTATTTTTGATCAAATAAATGCAGGCTTGATGAGCAGAAGAAACTTCTTTCAAAAACATTAAAAATAGTAATGTGTCCAAACTTTTGGCCTGTACTGTGTATATATATATTTGCAGTGATATAGAGACCAATGCTTCTGATTCTCGTGAAAACCCTTTGGATTTGCAACTCGTACCCGTTTCCGAGTCTCCCAGCAGAGTCCTCTTGATCCTGCAGGACTCCTGCTTGCTGTTAGTGAGCTTCATCTCACTGAAGTCCACCGTGTAGCTCTCTCCGTTCTCCTGGTACTGAAAGCTCTTTAGCTTACGGTGGAAGGCGAGCTCGATGTCGTAGCTAACGGCGTTATCCAGCGGCTCCCATCGCTCTCCTCTGCCCCGTTCCCAACACAGCATCTCCCGCAGACGCTTCACCTCACCCGCCCGAGTCTCTCGGTCTCGAGCCGCTTGGATGAAGCCGTTTATCTTCAGCACGGCATCCAAAACGTCATCTTTCTTCCCTGATACGGTGAGCTTATCCAGACCGGTCACCAGAACGCTGACCTGATTGGCTCGGCTGAGGCTCACAATGTTCTTCTTGTCGGTTTCTGGAAGATCAGCGATGTGTCTCGACTGGACGTCTTTACTCACGCACTCATCAGAGATCAGCTCGTCTAGGATTCTCTTGACCTCGGCAAGGTTTGCATGGGACGTCCCGTAGACGTCAACGGACATAACGGGGAACGAGACCGAGGCCGTTTCTGTGGCTAGACAAAGGGTTGGTAGTTGAGTTCGGGTTGGTAGTTGAGTTCGGCTCACTGGTGTCTGCTGACGGGCTGTTGAGAACACACAAGTAACCAGGTTAATTCACACACTGCAAAAAATGCTTTTCTTAGTATTTTTGTCTTGTTTCCAGTCCAAATATCAAAAAAATCTTAAATCAAGATGCATTTACTAGATAGGTCAAATTAGATAAGATATTATGTCTTGTTTTCTGGGGAAATAAATCAAAATGAAGTGAGTTTTTGCTTAAAACAAGCTAAATGATCTGTCCATGGGGTAAGAAAAATAATCTTAATTCAAACAGAAACAAGAATATTTTTTCTTACTTTGCTTGTTTTAAATAAAAACTCACTTCATTTTGATTTATTTCCCCAGAAAACAAGACATAATATCTTATGGTTGTCAAAAAAAAAAATTCTTAGTTATTTGTACCTGAAAACAACACAAAAATACTAAATATTCTTAAATCAAGATAGCAAGAAGCAAAATGACTTAAGATATCAAGTATTATTTTCTGTTTTTGCTTGAAACAAGAACAAATGGAGTGAGAAAAAATATCTCAATTTAAAGGGAAAACAAGATTATTTTTCTGACCCCCTTGGCAGATATTTGTTCTTTGCTAATTTGGATCGTCTTAATTTGCTTAAAACAAGGAAAACTATCTGCTATTTTTCTGACCCCAATGGCACCTTATTTTATTTTTTTCTTGTTTTGAAAATAAAGTCACTTATTTTTTATCAATTTCTTTCACAAAACAAGACTTAATATCTTCAGTCATTTTGCTTCTCCAGTAAATGTATCTTGATTTAAGCATGTTTAGATATTTGTACTGGAAAACCAGACAATTTTTTGCAGCAGCAGATAAAGCAAAAAATGCTTTTCTTGCTTAGAATTTTTGTCTTGTTTCCAGTCCAAATATCAAACAATTCTTAAATCAAGATCCATTTACTGAAGTAGTAAAATGCCATAAGATATTTTGTCCTGTTTTCCGGGGGAATTAATCAAAATTAAGTCCGTTTTTGCTTAAAACAAGCGAAATTATCTGCCAATGGGGTAAGAAAAATAATGTTAATTCAAACAGAAACAAGATTATTTTTCTTACCCCATTGGCAGATAATTTTGCTTGTTTTAAGCAAAAACTTACTTAATTTTGATTTATTTCGCCAGAATACAAGACTTAATATCTTATTTAATTTAAATACTTTAGTAAATGGATCTTGATTTAAGAAATGTTTGACATTTGGACTGGAAACAAGACAAAAATACTAAGCAAGAAAAGCATTTTTTGCAGTGGCAGTGCAGTTTTTCATTTCTTTGATTTTTAGTTTTTTGATCGAACACCTGTCCAAGTCTGGATGTGCGATATTGATAAAAAATGATATCTCAATATTTTCTGGGATCTTCTCAAAAACGATAATTAAACAATATTTAGCTGAGTGTGTTATTGTGCTGGTATATTAAGGATTGCTGTGGACAGCCGACTCCTGATGTTTTTGATATTCTTCATATTCTGTTTGTTGGTCAGTTCACAGCAGTGACAGAAATGATCTTTTAATAAGTTTAAATTGATTTTTACCTTTTAAGGGCAGTTTATCTTTATGAAGGTAACCTAATTAAATGTATGCATAATCTGCTGTGTCAAATTCTTACATTTAATCAATAAATTCAATTATAATAATAAGACACAATAGGGCCGTAACCAATCAAACTGAATCAATATCGACAGAATTGTTCTTTGCAATGCAGAGGAAACACAGAAGTTGTGTTTAGATGCTTTTACACACTGTTTAATGCAGCTCAAAGAGACATAAATGCATTTAACCTGCAGTTACAAATGCATAAATAATGTTTTGATGTTTTAAAAAACATAAAATGTTGAATATTGATATTTAAAATGATTTTTAAACAGAAAAGATACTTAAAATGTGAAATTATAAGTGGCAGTAAGTCACTGTTAACGAGTGAGTCAATGAGATTCAGCCGATTCATTTAAACGTCTTAAGTAACGAAGTCTTAATGAGTGAGTCATTGAATCACTCATTCAACCGATTCGTTCATTCACCGCGATGTGTTGCTCAGAAATATTTTCGTGGGCGAAATAGAGCAAAAATAGGCAACAATGTATTTAAAATGCAAGTCACCTAATATTAAGTTCTTGTTTGTTGAATAAAATCTAAATCACATTTGTAATCATGCTGATATTTGGAGAAAAAAACGTCACTCTTCGTGTGATATTGATAAACTATATTCAATTATATAAATATAAAAGACATACAGAGGCATTTTTGCCCCTTATGTTGAATTTTGGAGGCATTATAAACACATTTCAATAGATTAAGATCGACCGTACATCATTAAAACAACAATCACCATATTATTATAGACAAAACATTGCAAATCTCTACTGTGCGCACACTGTAACGTACCTGAAGCGTTCCGAGAATTCTTCTTGCACTTTTTGACGGCTTCCTGAAAGTCAGGCAGGAGTTTGGCTTGGAAGATCACGATGTGGACGACCTTCAGATGTTTCGGCGAGTCCTTTACGAACTTCATCAGAGCTTCAGTCATTGCATTGGCTACTCCTGCTGCCACCAGGTTTCCAGCTCCTAAAGGACATTCAACATTGTGTTTTCATCCAGACCTCTTGGTTTTGACTTTGCTCATCTGTATTTCCAAATGCATGAACTTACCCGTTCCAAGAGCTGGGAATGAAACTGACTGAATGTGATTTTCTTCACACATCGTCAGGACTTTATACATGGAGCTGCTGATGCCTTTCTCACTCGTCTGCCCAACCATTTGAACGATGTGTTTGATATTTGAAAGATTTCCCGCTTTGGTCAAGACCACACCGTCGGCAGGCTGAGGCACTTCATAAGGAGAGAAAGAATGAGCGATTATTCTTGTAAAGGTTATAATGGGCCAGAAATGCATACATTTGTGAAGGCTGTACCTTTTGTTTTGCACTCGTCCACCACTGTTGGTCCTGATGCTTTGAGAATGGCTCCTGATACACCTGTGCGTGTATAAAGACATACAATGGTCAGCAAGCATTATTTGTATACAATTTAGATTGTTTCAAAGCAGTTTCACAGGAAAATAACAGAATCAATAATGCAAACTTCTTCAAATATGAGACCAATGCAAATTCTGCAGCTCTAAAAAAGACAATAGTGGCATTATTCAGTTCAATGTTGATTCAGTTCAATGTTGATTCAGTTCAGTTCAATGTTGATTCAGTTCAGTTCAATGTTGATTCAGGTCAATGTTGATTCAGTTCAATGTTGATTCAGTTCAGTTCAATGTTGATTCAGTTCAGTTCAATATTGATTCAGTTGATTCAGTTCAATGTTGATTCAGTTCAGTTCAATGTTGATTCAGTTCAGTTCAATAATCATGTTAATTAAAAACAAACTCACCCGAGGTCAGATTAAGGCTCGTGTTCGTGCTGTTAACAATAGCCTCAACCTTCTCTTTGGTGATGTCACCAGAAAACACCTTGACTTTAACTGGGCCAATTATAATCTCCATTGGGTTTCCTGGTGAAGTGTAAATATTTTTTAAGCAAATATGAAACATCTATAGCAACACATTTACAAAAGGTTAAGTCATCAAAAGCCGCATTACCGCTGGCATCAGCTTCTTGGTCAGACGACGAGCTTTCTTCCGCTGAGCTATAATCGTCCCACTCATCATCACCATCTTCACCATCATCATCTTCATCATCATCATCCTCACTTTCCTAGTTATGGGTTGATGTTAATTAAATGTGCACAAAAGCATTTACACTAAACTGCAAAAATAATGTTGTTATTGTTTTTCCAGTACAAACATTTTTAAAGGCACACTGTGTAGCTTTTTAAGTATTTTTATTAGCTAAAATCAATGTCTTTATTTATAAATATGTCCTCATTGGTGTAAAATGACCTCTGCCAATGATCTGACTTATCCTCGTAAGCGAAGAATTTCTTATATTTATTTACATTGGACGGGTAAGTTTGAATTTAAGTAAGGAGCCATTTTGCGGTTAAGCAACACATTTAATGTAAAAGGAAACGTGAACGGCGAATTAAAAAAACGAGGGTAAATATCGGGATAGCTTTTCCCAGGTGGAAAGAGCTAATGAAGGAGAAAGACTTTGAAGTCGCCTGCTTTCTTCTCGACGGGTAAGATAATGTTACGGTCTGAATTACAAGCTTTTTTTCATTGCTTGGTTGTGTAATTCATTATATAGGCAGCATAACAGTAGAAGAATATGTAGGGCCCTATCTTGCACCCAACGCAATTGACTTTGCACACCGACGCATGTATCATTCCTATTTTGCACCCGAAGCACAGCAGACTTTTCCCTCCACAGACGCACGTCAGTAAATTAGGGAATGAACTTGCGCTCCCGGGGGCGGTTCAGCGAAAAGAGGAGGCGTGTTCCGGCGCAAACGTTCCCTGGTGCTATTTTGCAGGTTTAGAAAACAATTCCGCCACTGACCAGGAAAAACCTAGTCTAAAGTCAGTGGCGCGTTGCGCATGTTATTCATATGCTATTTTAAGGGCGCATGCTTGGCCATAATGTAGCGTGTGCACAACACGCATGCACTTTGCTTCTCTCATCTACACAGACGCAGTAGTTTTCATTTTTGCAAACCATACATAATTACAAGGAAAAACATTACCACATGAGGGAAAGCATTGTGGTGTCCATGAAGATGTGAAAAAATAGGCATAAATCTAGCTTACACATTTACCCAAATTATTATATGCCTGTTAACCGAAGCTAATTTGGGTGGGTTTCTCCATCCCCATACAATGTCACTTCTCTGTGTTTTACGGCCCTGACGAGAACGTCGGTCTCCTCGGCTGTGAACCGCGCCTGGCGCGTGTCTGGCAAATCCGCCGTTATAATAGCAAGCCGCCATGGAACAAGCGCGCCTGCTCTTAATGGGAATGTGAGACGACGCTCTGATTGGTTTATTTCACGTTATGCCCAAACCACACCTATGAGTGATGAAGCTACTTCAGACTAACACATTCTAGATTTGCGTCGGGCGCAAGAGTCATTTATCCCGCCGGTATAATAGCAACAGCGCCCGAGATCCGCCCACAAAGTTACTTGCGTTTCACGCTTGATACTTGCGTTTCAGATCGTTAAAATAGATATAAAATAGTATAGGTAAACTCGACAAAGTGCTATTGGAAGACATGTTGTCATAGCTTACTTGGTACATAACGGCTACCGTAGTTGTAACACGCATTTGAAACAGCGAGGCGCTAGAGAGCACTATTCGTTTGAATGCAAAATACAATTTCACCGCTAGATGGGAGAAATTCCTACACAGTATACCTTTAAATCAAGATATATTTACTGGAGTCTTGTTTTATGTGAGTTTTTGCTTAAAATGCAGAAAAATAATCTTGTTTTCCCTTTAAATTAATTTTATTTTTCTGACTCCATTGGCAGATATTTTTTCTTGTTTAAAGCAAAAACTCACTTGATTTTGATAAGACTCAGAAAATAAGACTCAGTAAATGTATCTTGATTTAAGAATGTTTAGATATTTGTACTGGAAAACAAGACAAAACATTTTGCAGTGAACGATCCCTCCTTTTTTCAATCATCTTGGTTATGGTTATGGTTATGGTTGGCATCACTACCTGTGCATTTGCAGCCCATGTTTTGAGACCTTTCTGAAACTCTTGTAGGACGCTGTCCTGGTTAATCACGATGTAGATGAGCTTGATCACAGTTGAGACGTTTGGAGTCAGATGATCTTCAAAGGCCTCCAGCATGGCAGCGATGGCATCCACAGCCTGAACTCCTCCACCGCCTTTATGAATGAATGAATGAACAGAATCAGATTAACATACCTTTAATAACAGAATGAGACGTCATTCACATGCTGCAGTTAAACCTGTTTAAAAGTGCCTTAGATCGTGCAGCTTTGTTTGATGCGTTGACGTAATTTCCACTGAAACAGGAAGCTAAGGCGGGTCATATTGAATGGCTCCTCCACCTTTTCAAATAGCCAATAGCGTTTAGTTTACCTCACAGACTGCGAGTCGTACTTGACGGCACCATGGAAGCGAATCCGAGCACTGATGATACGTTGGATTCAATAATAGAAGTGTGAATAAATTCTAGCCATTTGATTCTTCATCAACGTGTACAGCTGGAAAACGTTATAAAACTTGAGCAACCGAACAACACACATCTCCAACATATATTGCTCCGTGACGTGTCAACGGTCGCATTGGCCAGGTGGTGTTTATAGCATAGGGGGCGGAGCTTTAGATTCTAGAGAGCATTTGATTGGACAGAAGATGTGATGAGAAGTGGTGATGTCATAAAAATACCTGATCCATTTTAGCGGAAGTGAGAGACTGTAAGTTTTGAATGCTTATATCTCCTAAATGTGAATTTTGTCATTGTTTTGGAGCACCCCAGCTTATTCATAACCTTAAAGGTGCTGTATGTATCTTTTTCTCTCTACTAAAGCATACAAATACCATAATATGTTTGCAGATATTGAGGAAACATGCTGAGTTCACATACTCGTTTCTCTGGGAAACACTTCTACAGCCAGTTGTTTTACTTTGAAATGTGCGTTTCCAGGCTGGGATGTCTGTTTTTGTCTTTAACACTGTGTCCAAACCAGACGCGATGCGATAAAATTCCAGCGACAAATAATGTGTCTGTCCACACTAGACGCGACGCGACTGCGAGATGCGTCAAAATCAATCAAAACCCACAGCCAATCAGAACAGCGTGTGGGCGGAGTCTCGCATTGAGTGCACGGCACCAGAGAGTAATCTTGACGGCACTCGCAAGAAAATGGATGAGTAGCTACATAATCAAATTCACAAATATTACACCATTTAAACATTAAAATACAGAGGCTACTGAGATACTAAAACAATCTTTGTCAAAGAATACACTTGTTTGTTCACAGTTTGAACGTTCTTGTTTCCATTTGTTTAATTTCAAGATCTGAGGTGAATTATCCACTGTTGCTTTTACAGCTACTAAATGATATTCAAAGTCACATTACACGCTTTTAACATTAAATAAAGCACATAAACAGCACCTGAGATTATCATTGCCACACTTTGTGTTTGTTGTTCCAGCGCGACGTCGCAGAAAAATAGAAACCGTTTCTAAAATAGAATCGTCGCGTGTCGCCGTCGCGGCTGGATAGGACAAACACTCTGATTAACATGGAAAATAACCTTTTATCGTGCGTCGCGGCGTAGCGTATAGTTAGGACACAGTGTAATACTGCAAGTTGCCAATTTTCATTGTCAATTGCGCTCGTTCCCCTTGCGTGTCCTCAAACTGGCAACCTGTGTCGAGTCTGAGGAGGAGGGGCGGGAGAAACAACGATCTCCGATTTTTGAATTTGGATTGCAGTACCTATTTCGACCACAAGCTGTCATTCTTACAGACTGCTCCTTTAAAGGGGTCATCGGATGCCCGTTTTCCACAAGTTAGTATGATTCTTTAGGTCTTCGTGTAAAGTTTGTAACATACTTTGGTTAAAATTCCTCAATGGTTGTGTAAAACAACACCCTTTTACCTCCTCAAAAACAGCTCTGTTCACAGCGACCCGTTTCGGTGCATGTCTCTTTAAATAATAACCATGCTCACCGTGAGGCGTGTCGACACAAGACACACAAAGTGCTGACTTGGCGGACAGTATTCAAATAGCTGAGGGAGGAAATATGCTAATACGGGAAATATCCTAATACGGGACAGTCCGTCAGCGGTCGTGGGCGGAGCATGAGCATTATGACATCATATTGCTCAGAAAATCTAAACGGCTTGATCATTGAGAGTGTTTAGGCTTTTTGAGGATTAAAAAAATAATAATTAGTGAATGGATTTTTTTCATTGTGTGGAAAGACACGTTTAAATGTAAAATATAAAAGTTAATTTTGCATCCGATGACCCCTTTAAGGACATCATATTCATACTAAGAGCTAAAAAACTTAAATTTAGATTTCAGTGGGCCTTTAACAGCCGACGCTCGTACCGGTGCCGACGGCAGGGAAGGAGACGGTGGTGATCTGCTTCTCCTCGCAGCGCTCCAGGACCTTCTTCACGCGGGATCTGACCTCTGCCGCCGTGTGCGGGCCCACCATGTGAATGATGACATCACACTGCAGGTTCCCACCGCTGGTCACAGCTGCGACGTCGTTCTGCAACGGACCTTCACAGATAAAGAAACCAGAACGTCAGATGCTTGTTTAAAGGTGCATTGTGTAATATTTAAGAGGATCTGTAGACAGAAATGCAATATCATATACATAACTATGTCTTCAGTGGTGTATAAAGACCTTACTTAATGAACCGTTATGTTTTTATTACCTTAGAATGAGCCATTTCTCTCTACACACACCGCGGGTCCGCTTACATCAACGTGTTTCTACTAGGGCTGGGCAAAAAATATTGATTTCTCGATTTTAATCGATTCTCATTTTTACAAACCGATATCGATTCTTAAATCCCAAGAATCGATTAGTCATCCTGTTTTCAGTTGATGAATGAATGGAACGTTGTAGCGCATCCCATCCAATACATCGCAATAATCTTTGTGCTTTGTTACAATTCATATGAAACAAAGTCTCCGATTTCAAATTACGTCCATTTTCTTACGAAATTCCAAAACATAAATACCGGTTTGTCGCTGTGGCGTGAGATCGCTCTGGCTCATCTCTCGAGAAGCACATGATCTTCTCTTCCGCCTTAATAACACCAGTTACAGCGCGAAATAAACATGAATGAGCATCTGAAAGTGTGTTCAATACAACTTATCGAAATCCGTATCATGTGACATGGAATCGCCCAATCAGTGTTTCAACCGTGGAAAGATGTCATTAAAACGGCTTGTAAACAATGTCATGTAACGTCACATTTACCTCAGAAAAACCATATCCAGTGACCATAAACTCATCAGTCAGCGAGACAAATTAACTCTAAAGGAGCATTTTGCTAAATATATGCATCATATTACATATTCATTATAGTTTTTAATGTTCTTACATTTTTTATGCATGTTTGAATAAATCTGGCAGGTTTTTATGATAGCCACCATTTAAATGTTTATATTTCATAACTTAATTATTATAAAAATAAATAAAAGTGTAATTTAAGTGTTTGTACAAATCAGTTCATTTTTACCTTCAATATTATAGTAGGCTAATGAAGCCTATAGGCTACCACTGACTCCCATAGTTTACAGTATTAGTGAAGAGATTTGTTTTCCTTAAGAAATTTGCAATGTATTGTACCTGATATCCAAAATAATCAATATCGAATCGAATCGAATCGGAATCGAAATCGAAATCGAAATCAAAATCAAAATCAAAATCAAAATCAAAATCAAAATCAAAATCAAAATCGAATCGAATTGTGAAATTTGTGTCAATACCCAGCCCTAGTTTCTACAGTGGCCCTAAACGGACAAACGTGTTTTTGTGTTGTTCTGCGTGCAAAGAAGCTATAGCTAAAGTCAGCGAATAAAACACTGACACAATGATGAACAAGTTACAATAATATTCGCAATAACATATCGTTTTACTGAATAATTAAGTGAACATAATTTCTTAATTTATCTTTGTAAAGAAACATCATTGCTTAACTGGCTACTCTCTGCTGTCTCAGACGACGACGACATCACTTCCTGTCGGCCACTGGTTGCAATTCGCAACATCACCACTAGAGCTTTATTTTTGCTCAGTGTGTTTTGAGGACTTTTAGTGGAACCAACAAACTTCTGTATGATTGTAAAGTGTGTTCGTGCATCTTTCATCATAACTCTTGCTGTGATACTTTGTATCTAATGACATTTAGACTTTCGGTAACAGTTTACTTAAAGCCTTTATGTGTAATGCATTAGAAAGGCATTCATTGTGTACGTTAATATGCATTATATCTTCATAATCTTTGCAGATTCCGTGTTACATCTGAAATTGGTTGTTTGTCATGTGTTTAAATGCATTTCACTTTCTAAATGCATATCAATGAATAGATTAGTGTTTTAATTAATTATAACTGTGGTTACAATTATTCATTCATGCATTATAAAGTGCATTGTCTTTTTAGAGCTGTAGAATTTTATTTTGCCTCATATTTGATGAAGTTTGCATCATCAATTATGTTATTTTTTCTGTTTATCACCGTGAAGCTGCTTTGAAACTGTATAATCTGTATTATAAAGCGCTGTAGAAATAAAGGTGAATTGACTCTTTTGTGTGTGTGTGTGTGTGTGTGTGTGTGTGTGTCTCTCTCTCTGTCTGTGTGTGTGTGTGTGTGTGTGTGTCTCTCTCTCTGTCTGTGTGTGTGTGTGTGTGTGTGTGTGTATCTCTCTCTGTCTGTGTGTGTGTCTCTGTCTGTCTGTCTGTCTGTCTGTGTGTGTGTCTCTGTCTGTCTGTCTGTCTGTCTGTCTGTCCGTGTGTGTGTGTGTGTCTGTCTGTGTGTGTGTGTGTGTGTGTGTGTGTGTGTGTGTGTCTCTGTCTGTCTGTCTGTGTGTGTGTGTGTGTGTGTGTGTGTGTCTCTCTGTCTGTCTGTCTGTCTGTCTGTCTGTCTATCTGTGTGTGTGTGTGTGTGTGTGTGTGTGTGTCTCTCTCTGTTTGTGTGTGTGTGTGTGTGTGTGTGTGTGTTTCTCTGTCTGTGTGTCTGTCTGTCTGTCTGTCTGTGTGTGTGTGTGTGTGTGTGTGTGTGTGTGTTTCTCTCTGTCTGTGTGTCTGTCTGTCTGTCTGTGTGTGTGTGTGTGTGTGTGTGTGTGTGTGTGTGTGTGTGTGTGTGTGTGTGTGTGTGTCTATCATTTAATCCCACCAGACTTACAGACACATAATCATTTAATTATTTACATACTGTTCTCACAAGACATTAAAAATGGATTGAAAGTTTCTCACTTCAATTTGTTTAACATTACCAGTCCCTGTCATTCAGTATCGGTTCGGCCCAATCACACCTGATCTCTTGCTCATGTGACTGATTATCCTCCAGGTTTGATTACGTGGTGTGTAACGTTCTCTCACCGTGTTTTTGACACTCCTGTTCCACAGACGCTCCCGCTGCTTTAAATATGGCACCCGATACACCTGAAGAACAAGGAGCTTTTGAGCTTGTCAAGGTGAGACACACTGAACATCATGTTTAAAACATCATATTTCGGTGTAGGCTTGCATAGCCATTCAAACCATCGAACCCTGACCGCAACCAAAGAGAGTCGAGGACAATGACAGCAAATAGAGTACATGAGTTGTTTCTTATTCTATTATGAACTTGTATTTTTAAACCATTTTAGTGAAGATTTAAATGAGTCATGACATGATACATTAAATATGCATTGTTCTTTTGACATGTAAGAGGTCTTTGTACCATTAAAACATCCTGCAAGTTTCATTGTTTACAACGTCCTTCCTCATTATAAACTAGGGTGACCACACGTCCTCTTTTTCCAGAGGAGGGGGGGGGGTTTATAAATTCATGAAAATGTCCGGTTTTCACTGTTTTTCATGGGACCTTTGCACACAAAACATATGAAACCAGCTTCAGCTTCGCCCCGTCTTGTTATAATCAGCGCGTTCCTCAATCCGCAGCGGCACCAAGCAGAGAGCACATCAGAAAACAGAGGCCTGTGTGTGTGTGTGTTCATCTCAGCCTCATTGGTCTGTCACTGCTCGTCAATGTCAGAATATTTGAATGACCAATCAAATCAAAGTAGGCGGACTTTGTTCACAGAATTTTAGCAGCGTGACTCGAGTCGACGCTTCTGTTTACGGTCAAGTGCGAGATAAGATGTAAGTAGCTAATAGCGTAAAAAAAAAGCCCAAATGTAAATTCACAGATGATTTACAGAGAAAATTCCCAAATAAAGGTTCTAGCGACCTAGAAGCCCACATAAGGAAAGTAAAGGCTAAAAGAGAACATCAGGAGGATTGAAATTGTTTTTTACTGAAATAGTGTAGTAGATTTTTTATTTTATTTTAACCTATGGCCATGAAAAGAAATAGTGTCATGTAAAAGGTGTTAAAAGCTAAACTATTTTTTTAAAAAATAAAAAAATTCTATTGTTGCGGGCCAAACGAAAGGATGTATTTCTTTATGTATTAAAGTTGCAAGGTTGTGAATGCATTTGTCAAGTATTTTTTGATGCATTCACCCCTCAGCCATGCCCCCACCCTTAGCCACGCCCCCACCCTTAGCCACGCCCCCGTTCTCGTCCTCTTTTCTGAAAATTAAAATATGGTCACCCTATTATAAACAGCATTTATTTAATCAAGCTCCAAAAACGTCTCGTTTTGATATTATTTTAATGGCGTCCTCCTGAATCATGTCGGAGGATTATATGTTTGTTCGGAGCATTTGACTGTCGATTGTTTTGTAAACGAGGCACAGTGTAATAAAGAGTTGTGATGGATCTGACAGCAGCTGCATCACAAACCCTAGTAGATCTGTGGCTTATTTTAAGCCCTATTCGGACGGGACTAGTGTGACATGGAGAGGTGAAGTAAAGTAATGATTATCAGAGCTTCTCTGTGGTTTTAGTCCCGTCTGAATGTGCATCTCGGTGATCATGACGGACAATGTCAGTAAAGATTACGGCGACTTTTACCTTCAGTAAAAAGGTCTGGAAAAATGACCTCAGGTGATACTAATCCCGTGCGAACACACCCGCTGTAAATATGTACGTAAATATTCCGTCATTTCCTGTTTAAAAGTAGTTTTCCACAGTTTTTAAAGTATGGAGACGCTTGATAAAGCATCAGTTGCGTTCTAGACGCTGGAACGAGTCTGTGGCAAAACTCAAGTGTTTTACACACACCATCAGATCAGAGAGAAGATCGACAGCACTTGTTAGAGGCACGAAACTTCTTTTAGCGTTAGATAAGAGCTTATTACCAACACAATCCAATCTGAAGTTAATTAATACATCGTTCGACCGGACATAACTGTTTTATATACACTACCGGTAAAAAGTTTTAGATCGGTAAGATTTTTAATGTTTTTAAAAGAAGTCTCTTCTGCTCACCAAGGCTGCATTTATTTGATTAAAAATACAAACAAAAACAGTGATATTGTGAAATATTATAACAATTTAAAACCGCTGTTTTCTATGTGAATATACAGTAAAGTGTAATGTATTCCTGTGATCAAAGCTGAATTTTCAGCATCATTACTCCAGTCTTCAGTGTCACATGATCCTTCAGGAATCATTCTAATATGATGATTTGATGCTCAAGAAACATTTATGATTATTATCAATGTTGAAAACTGTTTTTTACATTTTTATTTCATGATGCTATGATGAATAGAAAGTTCAAAAGAACAGCATTTATCTGAAATCTAAAGCTTTTGTAACATTAAACACGACCGTTCAACAGTTTGGGGTCAGGAAGAATTTTAATTTTATTTTGGGGGGAAATAAATAAAATAAATCAATACTTTTATTCATCAGGGACGAGTTAAACTGATCAAACGTTACAGTAAAGACATTTATAATGTTAGAAAATATTCTATTTTAAATAAATGCTGTTCTTTTGAACTTTCTATTCATCAAAGAATTTTGAAAAAAAATTGTACACAACAGTTTTCAACATTGATAATAATAATGAATGTTTTTTTGAGCATCAAATCATCATATTAGAATGATTTCTGAATAATCATGTGACACTGAAAATTCAGCTTTGATCACAGGAATAAATTACATTTTAAAATATATTAAAATAGAAAACAGTAATTTTAAATTGTCATAATATTTCACAATAATACAGTTTTTTTTATTGTTTTTTATCAAATAAATGCAGCTTTGGTGAGCAGAAGATACTTTTCTTACCGATCTAAAACTTTTGACCAGTAGTGTATATAAATATAGGTTATATGTGTTTGCGCACGTGATCTCAGGAAGCAGTGTAACACACACATGACGACAGGAGTGACGGCGGTGTGTAAATCGAGTTACTCTCCCACTTCTGCTAGTGTTACTGAGATCTCTAATCCCGTGCGAATTGGCCATTAATATTACAGACGTCCTGTGGTAAAATTACATCACTCCATCATCTACGCTTGTAAAGCTAATCCCGTCCGAATAGGGCTTTAGAGTAAATGATGTGTTCATATAAAAGTGTTGCATATTTTGAGTTATACTTGATCATACCGACCTCCTCTCAGGCTCATGTCTCTGTTGGTGGTGTTCACGATCCCTCTGACAGTTTCTGTAGTGATGTCCCCTTTCTTTACCTCAATCCTGACGCTTCCGACTTTGACTATAGAGGACGAGAAAGATTTAAAATATTCACTGTTACATTGCAACAGGCTTATTGTGTATCTAAAACACTAGAGCATTGCTATAATAAGCATGAGGAGGTTGTCAAAACCTTGATTTTCGGGCATCTTGTTGCATGCAGGCTGCAGGAAAACAAATTGAACAAATTTAATATGATGGAAAAAGAAATCTGGAAACTATTTTTGTGAACTATTCATTAGTATTAACCTTGTTCCACACTTTAAAGTATTCCCGAAAGTCATCAAAGACCTTCTGATCGAACGCCACTATAGTGATGCTCCTGAAGCAGGAGGAGTTCGGCTCCTGCAGATGTTTCTCGATCGCTGTGAGAATGGCTTTGATGGATTCTTCCGGTTTAAAGCCGCCTCGTCCTGCGGAAAACAAGATTATTGCTCAGGATATTGATATTTCTTATGGAAGCCCTATTTCCGCCACGTAAGAAAAAATACATGCTTTCATAAATTATTATAATGACATTTAAAATATCATTAGTCATAATTATAAGAAAAAGTCTTATCTTCATTTCATGATGACTTTGTCAATTTAAATTTTTTACTTATTGTCATAATTTTGACTATCATAATGACTTTTTGTCATAATGAGATAAACAGTCAAAATTCTGACTTATTACATTAGAATTATGACTTAATGTCTTAGTTTTTTGACCATCATAATTATTACTTTTTATGTCATCTTTTACTTTGTCTTACTCATAATTATGACTTAGCATGCCATAATTATGACTTTATATCTCATAATGACAAGTCATAATTTTGACTGTCATTATTTCAACTTTTTATCTCATAATTACAGTATGAAAGCATGTCATTATTATGATTTCTTTCATAATTTTGAGATTGAAAATGACTCAGTACACCATAATAATGACTCATTAGTATGACTTTTTATGTCAGTTTTGAGTCATATTTCTTTTTTTAAAATTGTTAATTAAAAAAATTAATAATGAGTTTTTGTAATAATTTCGAAATTTTAAAAAGTCGAAATTATGACATAGTACATCGTAATTATGACTTAATGTCATAATTTCGACTTTTTATCTCATAATTATAACTTAGTATGTCATAATTATGATTATATCTCATAATGACGTATGTCATAATTTCGACATAATTTTATCTCATAATGATGTCATAATAATAGAAATAACCAGACATGCGAGATGTCGAATTGGTCACACAAGACCAGTGATGGGAATAACGGCGTTATAAATAAACGGCGTTATTTTTTCCAGTAACGAGTAATCAAACTAATTACTGCTTCCTCCATTACAGCGCCGTTACCGTTACTGTCAATAAAAATGCGGCGTTACTTTAATTGAGCTCACTGAAGCGGTTTTCATCCGAGTAGGCTCTCTCTCAGCCATAGGAGCTGCAAAGTTTTTTCTCTGGTGTGTGAGTGTTTATGAGGCGCGGGACTCGACAAAAGCGAGGCGAATGCCGCGAGAGAGACCGAGTGTGTCCGAGAACGCGCTCGACAGTGCGCGAGAGAGACCGAGTGTGTCCGAGAACGCGCTCGACAGTGCGCGACAGAGACCGAGTGTGTCCGAGAACGCGCTCGACAGTGCGCGAGAGAGACCGAGTGTGTCCGAGAACGCGCTTGACAGTGCGCGACAGAGACCGAATGTGTCCGAGCATAAATACTTTATTTATAAATAAATTACACATATCAGCATTTGAATAATCTCTGTAGCATATTGGTATCATATGCAATGTTTTAATTAGTTTATATAACATAAACTCCAAAATAACCTGCAGGGAACGTTCAAACATATTTGTTTGACGGTTGTGAGCACGTGCGGCAAACACGACTAGAATTTGGCTAAAATAACCTCTGATGATGACGTTCTCTGTAGGTTATAAAAATAAACCCCCAAAAGATTATATTGTATTATTATTATTTATGTTGATACATTGTTCAGTATTATATTGAGAGCACTTTTTGTTAAACTTACTATTGTGAGGAAGAAAATACTTCAAGTAGGCTATACAGAATGTCTACCATTTGTAAAGGTGTGTGAGTTTTATCATTTTAATTATATGCACTAGTGTATGTGTATGTATATTTTTATTAGGCTACTATTTATTTATTTTTGGTACATTTCTTAAGAAGCATAATTTATTTTTAGACTTATTTGTTGGCCAGTTGTGGTCTGTGCAATAAATATTAAAAGTTCTAAACCATCTATTGTTTTATTGTTGCACTATAGTAATGATAATATTTTAATATTTAAGTTAATAGGTGTCTCTCACATTGTCCCACAGCAACATTAAAATAGTGTAGATTAGTGTACAATGTTTTATAATAATAAGATGTTCTATTTAGTGTCAATTTCATTCATTTAACATTTCATATTGGGGGTATCCTATCCAAGAAATTTCTTATATTTAAACAATTTTTTTTTTTAAGTAACGCAATAGTTACTTTCCCTGGTAATTAGTTACTTTTGTAATGATGTAATTCAGTTACTAACGCAGTTACTTTTTGTGAGAAGTAACTAGTAACTATAACTAATTACTTTTTTAAAGTAACTTACCCAACACTGCACAAGACTCACCCATGTATATTTATTGAAAGCCATTATATGATTTTTGTGAGTCTTCCTTTCATATTTTATTGGAATTTCCTGCTTTAAATGATATTAGGCTATTTTAATTTTCAGAAAGTACATTAAAGGACATTTTTAAAAAGGTTTCTCCTGGCAAAATATTAGAATTTATGACAGTAATGACATAATTATGACAGTCATAATTATGACATTTTGTCAATTATAAGATAAAAAAGTCAAAATTATAACTTAGTACTGAAGGGGGTGGATTGGAATCCACTGCTGCTTCAATGTATATGTAATGAGTGATTATAATCAAGGTATTAATCAATATTTTTCGTTCTAAATATCAAATGAGTTGAAAAACTTCTCTGGAGATTTTACTTTGTTATAGTGGTCACCAGTGTGATTACTGAAATGTTCTTTTCATGTATTCTTTAATGTCAGTATTTGATATCTGAATGCAGTAACAGTGCTATCTCATTTAACCCGACTTCAAGAAATTAAATAGGGAAATGTTTTGTGTTTGAGAAAGGTCTTCAACATGTTAAAACACACATAGTTGAAGCCAATAGTTTAAGGGACCATTTCTCAGTTAAAGCCTTACTTTCCAGTTAGACTAAAATGTAGCTCTTCTTGAGAAAGAACGCATTATCTTGATGTTTTGAGACGACTCTCCTGTTTATAGTTAGAGCCTGGCTAGTCTCAGCCTCAGACGTCACGCCCACGGACCGTTGGCTGAACGTCTGATGCATATGGCACACTTTTCTGGAAACACTTCAGGAGTTTCGAAGTTGCGATCTGATTGGTTGAATTCTACAGGATGTCCGGGAGACGTGTGTGTCGCATTCTTTATCGGCCCGCCTGGAAACAAATGCCGTGATGCCAAAACCCCTCGTGGAAGAAGAAAGCCGTTGTGTTTACAACTGAGACAATAGCGCTTGCCAGGATCAATTAAACGCTGGATTTTCAAAAAGTATGTGAAGTTCGCGGCTCCATTGTTGCAGTAAACTTGCACAACGTTCATGAATGAATAATTTTTTAGATGCACACCGGTCTGTTATTGTAGGGACATCGACATTATATTGCCACGCCCCTAAACATGACGCGGAACAAAACGAACTGTGATTGGTTGGGTTACATGTCAGTCAAACGTCCTCTTGGGCGGTCCTTGGCCAAGAAAAGCTCAGATAGAGTCCAGACCTTCTGCCGTCAGTCTGAAGGTCTGGCTACGCGAGACTAGAGCCTGGCCAAATCCAACCTTGGAAAAGATGTGTGTCGGTGTGTGTGTTAGTCTTCTTGGTTACAGGTTAAGGAACCACTGGCATTATTGGAGATTGAGTAAGTTGTTGTTCTGGACATACTGGTGCCCAGCAACCCAAATCTGCGACCTGGAAGGTCACGACGTGCCTAACTTCAGGGTCCGAGTGTCAGCTGTATAATCTATGGACATATGCTTCTGTCTATCTGTATATGTGTGGACAATTACTATATTTATCAATTTCTTAGCCAATCAGAATCATTCAACCTGTAAGCAATGACGCAGCTTAGACCTTGGAAATGGTATAACTGCTGTGTGTGTGTGTGTGGTGTAGGGTATAACTGCTGTGTGTGTGTGTGTGTGTGTGTGTGTGTGTGTGTGTGTGTGTGTGTGTGTGTGTGTAGGGTATAACTGCTGTGTGTGTGTGTGTGTGTGTGGTGTAGGGTATAACTGCTGTGTGTGTGTGTGTGTGTGGTGTAGGGTATAACTGCTGTGTGTGTGTGTGTGTGTGTGTGTGTGTGTGTGTGTAGGGTATAACTGCTGTGTGTGTGTGTGTGTGTGGTGTAGGGTATAACTGCTGTGTGTGTGTGTGGTGTAGGGTATAACTGCTGTGTGTGTGTTTGTGTGTGTGTGTGTGTGTGTGTGTAGGGTATAACTGCTGTGTGTGTGTGTGTGGTGTAGGGTATAACTGCTGTGTGTGTGTGTGTGGTGTAGGGTATAACTGCTGTGTGTGTGTGTGTGTGTGTGTGTGTGTGTGTGTGTGTGTGTGTGTGTGTGTGTAGGGTATAACTGCTGTGATCTGTGTAACTGTAAGCGGGGAGGGCCTACGAACTCCTGTGTGAGTCTTGAAGCTGAACTTCTGCTGATGAAACTGCAAACTATCTTCAGTAAAACTTTTCTTAAATTTTTTATAATTCTGACTCCGGGTCTTCTTTCAAACATCTGGTCCATGGGTCCTAAACTGTTAACCCCTAACAGTACATCATAATATCAATTAGAACACCTAATATGTCAAAATTTAAACTTTTTATGACATAAAAATGATTTTTTTTGTCATAATTATGATTTTTTTTTTTCCTACATGGCAGAAATGGGCTTCCATAATTCCTCTAAAAAAGAATATTTGTAAATATCAAACATAATATTTTTTGTCATGCCTGTTCCGATGGCAGGAATGGCCAGAGTTGTGGCCATTGTTCCCTCACAGAGGTTCAACACCTTTCCCAGAGAGGCTGTGATGTCTGCGATGTTATCCGGCCCGACCATCTGAGCGATGTTCTTACACTGAAGCGCTCCGGCGCTCGTCATCACTGCTGAACCTGCATTCAGAGGAGCTGCAAACACACGTCTGAATCAAGTCACTCAGCATCGCCATTATAATATAAGCATATTCAGTGCCGTTATGATGATACCTTGCTTTTTGCACTCATCAGCAACAGATTTCCCTGCAGCTTTTAAGATGGCACCAGAAACGCCTGTAAAATGATGATGATTAGATGGAAATGAGACTGGAAAACACTGCATGAAAGGTAAAAGTGTGATGATGATGATGATGATGATGATGATGCAAGTCTGTTTAGTATTGATGCGAATAGCAAAGACACACTCACCAGTGTTAAGATCTAAAGTTTTGTTGGATGAATTCACTATGACATCCACCGTTTCTTTAGTGATGTCACCCTTTTTAAGGCATATTGGCACACCATTGATCAGCACTGATGGAATTCCCAGTCAAGTGAAAAGAAAAGTACAGTAGTGAAATTACATTTATATTTATGCATTCGGCAGATGCTTTTATCCAAAGCGTTCAAGGTATACATTGTATTAGTTTCTGCGATCGAACCCATGACCTTGATGGTACTATTTGAGCTTCAGGAAGGCATACAAAATTATACATATATATATATAGTACCTCTTTTGTCTGATCCGTATTTAACCTTCGGGGATTGAAGGGGGATTTTTATTGACATGTCAGGAAATCCCTGTTAATGATAAAATACAGGTGATCAATCAAATCAAATAAAAGATGCACTGCAAAAAAAGATTCTCTTCCTCAGTATTTTTGTCTTGTTTTCCAGGATTAAACCCATTCCGAGTTTGAATATTTCCAAAAAGTGGCGAATGGGATGAAATGTCCATAACAAATTATATGAAGTGAATCCAGTTATAAATGAAAGTCCTAACCATTGTTTACATTTAGAAAATAGAAATGACCAGACATGCGAGATGTCGAATTGGTCACACAAGACTCACCCATGTTTATTTATTGAAAGCCGTTATATGATTTTTGTAAGTGTTCCTTGCATATTTTATTGTAATTCCTGCTTTAAATTATATTAGGCAATTTTTATTTTCAGAAAGTACATTAATGGACATTTTTTAAAAGGTTTCTCCTGGAAAAATATTTGAATTTTTATTGAATATCAAATTGAAATATGTTTATTATTATTATATTTTTGTTTTAATTGTTTGTAGAGATAAGATTCTTAAATGATTGCAATATTTTATCAATATTTTGCAATATTTTACATTTTATTACCTTTGAGTTTGCCTTGAATATATATATATATATATTATAGCCTTTGCTGATGATATGGCGTAAAATGATGAATTCAAAAATCTTGTTTTTCAGTACAAATATCCAAACATTCTTAAATCAAAATACATTTACTAAGACTTAAGATATTAAGACTTGTTTCCTTAAATAATAATAATCAAAATGAAGTTTTTTGAGCTTAAAACAATAAATAATAATCTATAACAAAATCATTTAGTTTTCTCTTTAAATTAAGTTTATTTTCTGACTTCAGATATTTGTTCTTGTTTTAAGCATAAACTCACTTAATATCTTCAGTAATGTTGCTTCTCCAGTAAATATATCATGATTTAAGAATGTTTAGATATTTGTACCGGAAAACAAGACAAAAACACTGAGGAAGAACCACTTTTTTTGCAGTGTTGTTAAACATTACAGGGGCCGGTTTCACAAATTTAGACTTTGACTATGGCTTAGATGGTCAGACTTCAGATAGACATCTAAATCAGACCGTTGCACAAAGCACTTAAGACTCTGACTATCTTAAGTAGGACTACACTGCAATGCATTCTGGGTAAAATAAGACACTTTTTCAAAACAAAAAACATGGCGGATCGAGTAAGCGCATTCAACCGCTCAGTGCAGTTTACCCCAGCGGGAAATATGTGTTTGTTGGAGGAGTATAACAGTTACAAGGACATTTTACTTACTAATTTAGCGGAGAATGTAGTAACAAGAAGAAATGTTTAAATTATGAGCCATTTTCCCTTTTCTTTTGGCTGTTTGTAATGTAACTGATTGTTAATGCTGGTTGCCAAGGTAACATAGAGGCTTAGACCTAAGTTAGCCTGGGGGTAAGTAAAGGTGTCTAATGTTTTTGGTCTAAATTAAGTCAGTCTTTATTTTTGTGAAACAGTCTAACTTGCATTAGAGTCTAGTCTATGAGCACATTTTAGACTAGTCTAACACTATAGACCGGTCTAAAATAGCTTTGTGAAACCGGCCCCAGGTTTGTAAATTAGTAGGGGATCGTACTAGTTCCTGGATCAGAGCGTTGAACTCCTCAACGATCTTCCCATCTGAATCCACGACACTGATATTTCTAATGTTTTTAGCTGAATCCTGATGCTCGGAGCAGAACTGCAGTACGGCTGCTCGGATCGCCACGCAACTTTCTTTGACGGAGAATCCAAACGTGTCGCAACCAATCGCCGGCATTGCAATGGAAACGCATCCTTTTCCCTCGGCTTTCAGGAGACAGTTTCTCACGGACGACTGAAGGTAGACCGAGTCCAGCGCTTGACCTTTCTGCGGAAGCACGGCGTAAATGAGCGTCTCGGCGTTGAGTTTTCCAGCGTCGCTGACCAGCACATCTCCAGGTAAAAGACTCTGCTTTTCCTTCTTGGGAGTTTCACACACTTCTGAAATCTTCTCGCCTCCAAACTTGAGAAAGCGCTGAGCCACGGGGTTATTAAAATCTAGATTCGCATTCATCGTACAGATCAACGCGTCGGCTGTAAAATGGTGCACGTCTCCCTCGACGATGCTCAGAGTCACGAAATCGCCTATTTTGTGCGTGAAGCTCTTCGGAAGAGCAACTATGTGTTCTTGTGATAAATACAGGTTGCACTGCTTCTCTCGGGCTTTTGTTTTCACGTTGTCTTCGTGCTTTTCCAGAACCTTGGCTTCTCCTGCTTTGCGATACTTATGATTCTCCACGACAATGGATGACAGCTTCTGCTGTACGACATCCACGGCTTCTTTAATGTTGTCTTTAGGCGCTGTGACCTTCAAACCAGGAGAATTTGACGCTTTGCACGCAAGCATCGAAGCGCCAAGCCGCTTGAGTTGAGGGAGATCGGACAGATTCAGGCAGGACTCCACGAACTCGACCTCTCGCGCAGATTTCAGAGGGATCTTTTCAGTCGTTGGTTCCTTGTTCTCTACATATCTCCTCACTTTTCCCGTAACATCCGCAACTGCGTTAGAAAGCCCGGATATTATAACCTGCATGTTTGATTGTGCGATCCTGACGTCGTTTGCTTTCTCGCTTTCACCTTGAAGATTCCTGAGAAAGCGTGTTAAAGTGTCACCGCTTTGATTGGGAAAAATCAGCACAACCTCCTCTTTGAGAATCTCCCCGATTTTGTCTTCAACTCCCTTCAGGTTTTCCTTCTCAACCAAGATCCCGAAGAAATCCTTTCGGTTTAGGAATCTAGCTGGAATGTGGTTGTCCTGCTCAAACTTTTGAAGATCCAGCGACTTCAGAAAGTCGATCAGATGCGAAGAAAGCTTCAGCTGGTGTGTGATTATGTTTTTCTGTGCGTTTTTGATGAGCATCTCCACTGAATGTACTTTCTCCTTCAAACCTTTGAGGGAAATGATATGCTGTTTCTCATCATGGGATAAACTCACCGGCCCTAGTTTGGACTGTACGCGCTCTTTTATTAGATCAAATGTCTCTCTGCAGTCGAGTTGAATTGTGGCTTCGATCGTGTTTCTCTCCACTTCCACCTCGACAGCGGTGTTCTTCAGGAGAACCCTGATTTTATCCGAAAGGATCCTGACCTGCTCTTTCACTCCAGAAATTACAACTTTAGAGTTGCGCTCCTGAAAGGAGAACGCTGTATTAACCGTGACGAGAGCGTCACAGTCCTTTTCAACTTTCCTCCAGACGTCCTCCTCTACTTTCAGCTCTTCTGTGTCGTATCCACTCAAGAACGACTGAACTCCTCTCATTATCTTGGACTCCCAAGTTGGTGCGATTTGCATGGCGGTCAGAGACTCTTTATTGACGTCCATCTCCAGTTTTATTTCACTTGCTAATGCAGTGCTGTCAATGAAGACTTTGGCATGAAGGAGTTTGGCATCGCTTTCCAGTTGTTTTCTACATTGCTCATTGGTTTCAAAGAATTGGAGTAGATCTTCGCTGACAGAAATGTTGACTTTAGTAGTTTTGTCAGTCAGGGAGGGTTTTTCTCCAGTTAAAGCCTTTTGCAAACTTGAGTAAAACAGTGAAGCGTGAACATCTGTGCCGCAAACACTGTGTTTCTGTTCCACCACTGCATGTGCATCTATTAAAATAGAAGAGACAGTAAAATTATTCGGTAAAACTTTACAATAAGGTTCATTAACTAACAATGAGCAATAAATTTGTTACAGTATTTATAAATCGTTGTTAATGTTAGTTAATAAAAATACAGCTGTTCATTGTTTGTTCATGTTAGTTCACAGCGCATTAACTAATGTTAACAAATACAACCTTTGATTTTAATAACGTATTAGTACATTTTGACATTAATATTAACTAAGATTAATAAATGCTGAAGAAGTGTTGTTCCTTCTTAGTTCATGTTAACTAAGGTAGTTAATAGAATTACTGTATTGTAACAAATATCTGCCAATTTGGTCAGAAAAATCTTGTTTTCCCTTTAAATTAAGATTATTTTTCTAACCCCATTTGTAGATATTTTTTCTTGTTTTAAGCATAAACTCACTTCATTTTGATACATTGTTAAGACTTAGGGCCCTATCTTAAACCCGGCGCAATGCAGCGCCAAGCGCGACGCAAGTGTTTTTTGCTAGCTTCAGCCCGACGCAATTATCATTTTCACGTCCTATTGTTTAAATAGCAAATGCATTTGCGCCCATTTGTGCGCCCATGGGCTGCTGGTTTGAAAATGAGGAGTGTTATGGCGCATTGTTGGCACGTTAATATTTTGAGGCAACAGAAATAGACTGCGCCATTGACCGACTGAAACCTGGTCTAAAGTCAATGGCACAATATTTTTTTGTTATTTAAAGTGCTCGTTAGTAATGTGCGCCTATAGGCGGGTCCACAACGCGCGTACACTCTGCTTATTACACACACAGGGACGTACAGCAGCACACAACTCTGATTGGTTCAACACACGTAAATCCCAAAACACACCCATTACTCATTTAGAGAATAGGGACGACCCTTTTATACTAGCGCCAGGAGCACCGACCATTTTTCCCGTCGTTAAACTAGCAAAAGTGGATTCAGACACGCCCTAAGTGAACTTGCGACCTGCGCTTTAGCCTATGTGCTTAGAACGTTAAAATAGGGCCCATAATATCTTATGTCATTTAGCTTGTATCTTGATTTAAGAATATTTAGATATTTGTACTGGAATACAAGACAGAAATACAGATTTTTTATTTTTTTTTTTTAGGGATGCACCGATATGAAAATTTGGGCCGATACCAATACAGTAATTTTTTATATTTGAAAGCCGATAACCGATATATTGGCCGATAAATCTAAATCCAAGTTTTTTTGTTTTTTTTTGAGAGCCTGATTAAAAAAAAGTCTCACCATTAAAATCCATGTTCCAAGCACACAATTTTATAATGTTCTTTCACAGTTAGTTTTATAGAGTATATGACAGATTTGCGATGCGCATGTTGCACTTTACTGTATTTTCCTTTTTTGAAGTGATTCCAATCATATTTCAAGCAATTCAAAACCATCATGGCGACCATCATGTGCATGTGACTCAACTGAAGGATATAATCTATTATTTATCTGCTTTAATATATATATATCGGGCAAAAAATGTTATCGGGTCGATAATAATAACATTGAAAATGAACATATATCGGCCTATACCGATATGTTGGCCGATATATCGTGCATCCCTATATATTTTTTTGCAGTGTACGGTGTTAAACGAATATTTCATCATTGCATCTGAAAACCAACCATCACAATTCCCAAAGGTGATGATCGCGCTTGTTCGTCTGTTGATCCATATGAATTTCTCGATATCTCCTCCTCTGCTCTTCTTCCTGTTGCTGAAGTAAAGGGTGAGAATTTCTTCACTGATCTTCTCCAGATCTCCCTGGACCAGGATCGAGTCCGTCCGCTCCATACGCGTCACTCCGATGTCTCGGCCCTGCAGTTGCTTTGAGGTGCATTTTCGTATAAATGACTTCACATCTGTTGATAAAATGAAAAAGTAAGAAAAATTATCTAGGATGCATGTTCTTATGAAACGTTCACAGAATTGAGTATGTCGTCATTAACTCTTATTTGAATGTTGACCACAGCCGGCAGTCATTCATTTTCACCAGTTAAAGATTCCACTCTTATAAATAAAGGTTTCCGAAAGTGTTTGTTTTTTGCACAGCAGTGCCATAGAAGAGATATTTTTAGTTCCCCAAAGAATCCTTCAGTGATCATTTTTCATTTCTTAAAATAACCTTCTTTTTTTTTTCCTACGTGCAAAGAACATTTTAATAATCTAAATAACCTTTTTACACTATAAAGAACCTTTTGTGCATTGGAAATGTTCCATGGATATTAAAGGTTCTTCATGGGACCATAAATGACAATAAATAACCTTTATTTTAAGAGTGTAAAACAGTGAAAGTGTGAACATCTGTTTTTAATGTGTTGACAATGTGCACATTTATATTTACTGGTGCCCTGGATGACATTATTTATTAATTGATTACAGTCTAACATTACTTGTATTGATCAAAGTTGCTGAATCCTAAACAAGTGTTTCATGAGAATATAAAACAGAGTGGAGACAGAAGATGGTGTCAAATGTAGGTCACTTTTCTTCCTATTGATTAAGAACAGAACATTATTTACAGAATTACATAATAACGGTTGCAAAAGGGAGATTTCACAGTGATATTTTTTTGGTTCCCCAAAGAACATTTTCTTAAAAGAAATTTTTTGTTTATTGTGAAGAACATTTTAATAGTCTAAAGAACGTTTTTCCACTTTAAAGAATCTTTAGTGGTTCCATGAATGTTAAAGGTTCTTCACTGAACCATTAATAAAGATCCTTTATTTTTAAGATGTAGTGATAAATGTTTTCCTCAATGTCCTCTGTTTTTAATGTCATTAATGATTCATTTTCAGATTATTTGCAACAATGAAAGGTGGTTATAGATTTAGCACAAACTGTAGAGATTAGATCTGAAAATCTGTCATTTATTAAAATCATGAATTACTATTAAAATGAGCTGCAAAACAATGATTTTTGTCTTGTTTTCTATTACAAATATCTAGACATTCTTAAATCAAGATACATTTACTGGAGAAGCAAAATGACTTAAAATATTAAGTTTTGTTTTCTGATCAAAATTAATTGGGTTTTGCTTAAAACAAGAAAAAATATCTGCCAGTCGAGTCAGAAAAATAATATTGTTTTCCCTTTGAATTATGTTTTTCTGACCCCATTGGCAGATATTTTTTTCTTATTTTAAGAATAAAGTCACTTATATTTTTTCTCCAGTAAATGTATCTTGATTTAAGAATGTTTAGACATTTGTACTGGAAAACAAGACAAAAATACCGAGGAAGTAAACAAGACTAATTAGAGTAAGTCTTTATTTTAATAGACGCTCATGCAGTGGTGGAACAAAAACAGTGTTTGTGGCACAGATGGTCACGCTTCACTGTTTTACTCACTTGCAAAAGGCTTTAACTGAAGAACATTATTGTGAATATTAATGACTGCTCAGATTCTATGCTTGGGTGACAAGACAAAAGAAAATAAGCAGGCGTCCCAAAAACAGAGTGACAATAACAGACACCCAGAGGGAAAGACTTCCAAACCCACCAATATCTTGCTTGAAGGTGACGACAATCCTATCATCATCATCAAGTGTCTCCCAAGTGTATTCTGTCGTCTTGCTACAGCTGCCAATGAACACTGAGATTTTCTTGCAGTCTGTGTCTCCATCAAACCCCGTCAAGATGAAGCGACGGGGGTCTGACTTCCCTCCCAGACTTCCTTCATTATACACTTGTACAGATACACCAAGATCATGTTCTTCCTTGCCAAAAATCTCCTTGAAGTCTGAAAAAAGGGTCAATATTATGTTAATTTTGATCTCAAAGATGACAACTAATCATCATGATTTGCTTTTTTAATGTTCTTTAAAGGGATACTCCACTTTTTTGGAAATAGGCTCATTTTACAACTCCCCCAGAGTTAAACAGTTGAGTTTTACCGTTTTCGAATCCATTCAGCCGATCTCCGGGTCTGGGGGTATCACTTTTAGCATAGCTTAGCATAGATCATTGAATCGGACAGGACCATTAGCATCTCTCTCAAAAAAATGACCAAAGAGTTTTGATATTTTTCCTATTTAAAACTTGACTCTTCTGTAGTTACATCGTGTACTAAGACCGACGGATGCAGCGCCTGAAAATATGTCTAATAGGTTAGACAAACTTAGTCCCGGTCACGTTGGAAGTTACTGAGCTGGGGACTATTTTCAGGCGCTGCGTCATATCATTACGCCTGCTGGACTGCAAAGTTTCTTGATTATTACGCAGGAATGAGAGTATAGTTCCTAGCCATATCAGCCTAGAAAATCGCAACTTTTCATTTTCCGTCGGTCTTAGTACACGATGTAACTACAGAAGAGTCAAGTTTTAAATAGGAAAAATATCAAAACTCTTTGGTCATTTTTTTGAGAGAGATGCTAATGGTCCTGTCCGATTCAATGATCTATGCTATGCTAAGCTATGCTAAAAGTGGAACCGCCAGACCCGGAGTTCGGCTGAATGGATTCGACTCAACTGTTTAACTCTGGGGGAGTTGTAAAATGAGCCTATTTCCAAAAAAAGTGGAGTATGCTTTTATGGTAAGCTCTGACTTAGCTTGTGCTAGTTGTCTAATGATAGTTTCTATGAAATAGAATTAGGCCTACATCATGTGTAAGTGATGCACTAAAAATAGACTTGCAAAACTGGTTTCATGTTACAAAATATGAGTGGCTAGCAAACAAACTCCCAGTGCAACTTTGGTCTTAAATCATACCTGACTGGCTGTAGAGTTTCAGGATCCAGCTGTTATTTCCGTGCTTTGCTAGCTCAAATTGCTCTGTAAATTGCTCAAAATACATCTGAAGTGTTTCCTTATCAACCGAAGTTAATGAAGAGGTAATTAGAAGATCTGGTATTTCTGAATCCTCCTCATTGTCTGTATTATGAACAAATGTATACATGTGTCATTGTTAATGTTTTGAAAATCTGTGAATATTTTTAAACACTAAAAGTAAAGGCATTATAAGTCAAACCTTTAATTTGTGTTGCAGGCTTTCTGACTGCAGAGACCTTTGTACAATAAGGAGGAAGTGTGTGAGTATATGAACATTCATCTGACCTAGTTTTAAATTACAGTAATGTGTCCCTCCTTCACTGAATTACACATTTAGGGCTGTAACAATATATCATGCCACAATATATCGCAATACAGAAATGCATCAATAAGTATCGTGGATAGTGACGATATGTATTTTGTATAATTCACCTTGTGTGAGAATTTTTTTAAAGTTTATAGAGTTTTAGTGTCAGTACTACATTAAACTACTATATATAATGTTGAATATAATGTATAATAATGCAATGGGGGAATATTTGTGTGTCCTGATAATGCCAAATGTCTTATTACCAGTAAAAATTGATAAATGTATCTATTCGTGAAACAATGCAAGCATATTCGTCTAAAATAATTCTGTTTTCAGCTTCAGAATCATGAATATTGTTATTCTGGTGTCTCTATTGTCCTGTGCATTGGGTTTCCAGCACCAAGTCCAAGCCTATTCATTTACATCCACAATGTAATACCAAATTTAGCACTTTAATCAACTGTGCAGTTTTTGTTAACCTTTTATCATTTGTCTTGGGAGTATCGCAATAATATTGTATCTTGAGTTCAGTATCGTGATATGTTTCGAATTGTGACATGAGGGTATCGTTACACCCCTACCTGTATTTCTCTTATGTTTCTTTGATATTTTAAATCAAGATCAGGACCCATATTAAGCTGGAGTGTTGCGTAAATGTCCCGTTGCTTCTTGTCTTTCAAAAGAGGCATGAATCATGATATTTTGAAACTTGTAGTCTAATGTGTGAGTCTAAATCGCATCATATAGCTACTGGAGTGCATCAGGGCTCAGTGCTTGGACCACTTCTCTTCTTCATCTACATGTCATCACTAGGATCTGTCATTCAGAAACATGGTTTTTCATATCATTGCTACACTAATACACTCTACCTCTCATCCCAGCTAGAATTACTATTCTATATATCTATTTAAAAAACAACAAAAAAAAACTAATTGGGACTAGTTACAGCACTTGCATATTGTTGCCCTATTGTTGGTTTGATTGCTTCTACTGCTCTGCTCAGTTGTAAGTCGCTTTGGATAAAAGCGTCTGCTAAATGATTAAATTTAATGCAAATGTATTAACGATAATAATTCATAAATAATAACAGACAACAGAATCACCTGGTTTGCAGGAGCGGGCAGTGACTTGAGGAGAGCGCTTTTCTCCAGCTTGGGCTTTGGCAGAATTTGTGGTTTGATCTTTTTGCTTTTCGTGTCTTCTGGTAGTTTCACTGTCACTTCAACTGCTCCCTTAGATTTGAAATCAACTTTATGGATTCTTTTGTCAAGCACCTTCTTCAGATCTGGAAAACAGGGGAATTCTCTGTAAAACTTTCCCAAACTATTTGTTACGTAACGTTGTGGAAGGTTTGTTTTGAGCTGGAAGCTGGAAGGTTGTTTGCGCCACTGAATAAAAAATATATAATATGTGACTTTTTATCTCACAATTCTTACTCTTTTCTAACAATTGCGTGTTTTTATCTCACAATTCTAAATCAGAAATCTCCGAATTCTGATATTTTTCCTCAGAATTGCGAGTTTATATCTCCCTTTATTTAGTGGCATTCATAACAAATATAAAGAAAATCCTCTATGTAACATAAAAAAAGAAGGAACATTCTTAATCCAATCCCACAATATTTTCCCTTATTGCGGCGTTGGCATAAAAAACGAGCCTACTGCATTTCAGATTTAGACTTCCGGTTTGGGGAAGTTCCACTCAAAAAGCAATAAATGCTACTTATCAATCAGTTTGACTGAATTAACTACAAATTTCCTTCATTTACTATTATCAGATAGGCCTAGTCTTATAGGAGAATAGCGTGATTGGTGTTTAAATGTGACATGCCCAGCTCTATGGCAAGCTCTTTTCAGATACTGCATTCTTTCTCTCCTTCCTTATTCCTCTGTAACAACAATATGCACAAATACAACATAAACTGCGCATTTGTGGCCAGATTTTAATTGACTAGAATGAAATAAGAATCTCTCGTTTTTCTGCCCAAATGAATATAATAATTTCATATAATTGTACCCAGTTTTTGAAAATGCTTTTGCTGATTGTTTACAGTTTAACGGAAGTCACTCACATAATTCGGGCAAAGGCGTAGGAAAAGGTGGATAGGTAGGGAATAACAACAAATAACAATAATAATAGACTAATAATAGGCTAATAATAAAGTACAATACAATAAAAAAATAAGTAAACACATATAGAAATACATTACAAATAAATTAAAACATATAATAAAGACATGAATATTAATGCGAGTTTATAATATTTCGTAATTCTGAATTATCTCAGAATAGTGTATTGTAGAAAAGTCAGAATTGTTAGATAAACCATGGCAATTGCCTTTATTTTTTTATTTTTTTTTCCGTGGAGGAAATAATTAAGCTTCCAGTTCAGTAAATAAGCTTCCTTTAGTATTAGTTGTGTCTCTAATGTGTTTTAGCTATCAATTATGGTGTCGCGATGGCTTACCTCCTTCGCTCATATAAATCAGAAGTGCTTTTCGTTTGTCATCTTGATGTTCTCGAATCTGCACGATCTCTCCTCCTGATCTTCTTTTATTTTTAAAATAAAGCTCAACTTTTGATTTCACACGGTCAAAATCATCCGGCAAACCCTCGAGAATCAGACATCTCTCTTCCATCTTTGCGCTCCAAAAGAGTTGAGAAAGTAGCCTAACTTTCTCCTAAAGTCACAAAACTGTGACAAAACACTCATAAGTGACTGTCAGGCATATTGTCACACGAAGATACTCACACCAAATGATAAATGAAGGAATCAACAAGGCGCGCCGACTCGATACAACAGAACTTTCGCTTTTACTTCAGGATTCGCTCATGTGACTTCTGATCAATACGAGGCAAGTTCGGGATCAGGAAGTTGGGAGGTAAATAATATTTACTGAATATAAATCTGATCATTAAGTCACTGGACAAGTTTTTGGTGGTTTGATTCGTCTTTTTACCTCAGAGAGACTTTCGATTTCGCTCACGTGACTTCCGATCAATACGAGGCAAGCCAAGCTCGGGATCAGGAAGTTGGGACGGGAGGTAAATAATATGTGGTGAATATGAATTATGAATATGAATAATATTTAGTCATTGGACAAGCATTTGGTGGTTTGATTCGTCTCTTCTGCCTTTCTTCTTCTTCTTTTTTCCTCAGATAACGTTACTTTCGATTAGGCCTACTTAGACATGTCTGACAACGCTGGAGACCAAGTAAACGGCGAGGTAAAGTTACGTCCGTTTCACACACTTTTTAGGTGAATTCAGTTTAACATTTTATAATGCTTTGGTGAAAAACTTGTCAAAAATCGTGTTTAAAACGTACAGCTTCGCAGCCTGGACGATGAGATGATCGCTGCTGAGGCGGAGCTACTGAAATACAAGGTACAAATAAACACAAACACACAGAAACTATAGAGGCCTATGAACAATTTATCATAAATGATCTATTTCTAACATTTGCGTTATTAATGATTCCACACAGAATCTCATTGAGTCTGCTGATAATGAAAGATCCAGATTGCTGCTGGAAAAAGCTGAAGCTGACGACGAAAAGAGAAAAGCCGAGGCAGAACTCCAGTCGTTCATGGCTTCTGAAGAGAAACTGACTAACCAACATAAGAGAGATTTTCAAGAAGTACAGGTGAATTTCGAGGCTAAGCATTAACATGCAACTTTCTCAGGACTTAGGATAACATGGGGGAAGATGCCTTCCTAAAGAACAATGTGGATTTACTTTTAAACAGCAACATATTTAGATATAAGTTTAGCATGTGCAGGATGATGATGCATCAGACATATGAGTTATTAAAGGAAATAAATAGAAATAGAAACATTTGCTAATTTAGCCTAGTTGTTATAGCACAAAATGTCAAATATTAAAAGAGGTAAGCCTGCCCCTACTGGATAACATTTTGCACAATGTATAAATTACTTTTGATATAATTCTTCTCATTAATATTTATATATTTTTAAAGTGTCATTAATGTAAAATTCTAAATCAGCTATTCAATTTAAAGTTTTATTTTGACAATTTTAGTTGAACAATTGAATAACCAATGACAGACAAAGCAGAATACCAGAAAAATGTATCTAAAAAAGGTAAAATTATATGACTTATATAAAGGCATATGAATATTTACATATTTAATTGCCTATATTTTAATCGAAGATATGTCATATTAGAAACACTGTGAGATCTAATTAAATGATTTCACTCAATTAACCTATAGTTTTTAATGAAATATGTAAATGAAGATGTCTGAAATGTACATCTAATTCATAGAAATGCTGAATAATAACACCATTAATTACAATAAGTATTAAATTGAAAAATAATAACACTAGGAACCAGCCTTTTGAGCCATTTCTGGATGACCCATCTTACCCCAAAGGCCTAATTTTATCTCTTTACTTCAAAATTAAAACTAAAACTTTTACTCCACAGATCTATAAACATTAATATGTCCTCAAATCCCTCATTAACAAATAGACACAAAAAACTTTGACATTCACCATAATACAATGTCATAAAACACTGTTTTCCAGAGACAAAAAAATTGATCAATTGCCCTGAAAAAACTGTTTCAGCTGACTGTATCTCACAAATGTTGATATTCAGATGAAATGTCAAAATTAAAAATAGCGTAGACATTCATCAATAGTGCTGAGATGAGATTTTGTCATCTTTTTTTGTGAGGAGAAAAAATAAAGTGGGTGGGTGGCTCATCTTGCCCCGGGGAGTCATCATCCCTCATGTTACCCTACTTGCCAAGGTTCTCTCAAAGTTAGGAACCAGCGTTCTTCCAGTAACATTAACAGAACGTTCATTCAGAGTTATCTGGCCTTAAAAAAAATTATTTAAATGTTAGCACAAAAACATTATTTAATTATACATAATTTATGGAACCTTTTTTTTTCTTAAACGTCTTAGTTGGACATTCGTCTAATGTTTATTAAATGTTACTTGTTTCAGAATGTTCTGAGAACGTTTTAAAGTAACATTCCCATGATGTGTGCAAAATTCTACAATGAAATGTTCCTTTAACATTCGTATCACCAACAAGAAGAACATTTTTTAAACTGGATATTTTGATTGTTCATTTGATTGGGATCATTCAGAAATGAAGTTTTCGTAGCTTTAAAGGGAACATGTGACTGTTAGCTGGGTGACCACTCTAACTGAAAGAAGCTGATGAGTATTTGTGTTTATCCTTCATCATTTCAGAAGGAGATGGAGAGTCTTGATCGGGTCAATCAGGATCTGAAAAGAGAACTTGATGATTTACGAAAGAAGCTTCAACTCAAGAGGGACGAAAGTGACTCTCTGCAACGCAAATTCAAGGTTTACCCTTGTTTTATTATGACAATGTGCACATTTATATTTACTGTTGCCCTAGATGGGATTATTTATTAAGTGATTAACATTTTAATAATTGAAAGAACCCTTTTACACCATAAAGAACCTTAGTGGTTCCATGGATGTTAAAGGTTCTTCATGGAACCATTGATGCTAATAAAGAACCTTTATTTTTTTTTTTTAAGTGTAGTGATAAATGCCATGTCACATCTTTCTTTAATACATTTTTTGTAGCTTAAAGGGGTGGTCGATTATGATTTGACTTTTCTAACTTTAGTTAGTGTGTAATGTTGCTGTTTGAGCATAAACAACATCTGCAAAGTTACAACGCTCAAAGTTCAAAGCAAAGGGAGATATTTGCTTTTAAAGAAATTGGTTTTTAAGGACTACAACAAAAGGCTGGTAGAGACTACACAACATTCCTCCCGGGTTAGTGACATCACCAACCCTAAAATTTACATAAACCCCGCCCCCTGAACACGATTTATAGATTATCAAGACAGAATATGCTAATCAATGACTTGAAGATAACTACATATAAGCTACATACATTCACCAACTAACCATTCAGAAATGTTGTTTACATGTTGTCACTTCTTCTTGAGTCTCTCCATCATTGTCTGACTCCGGTTTGAACATAAAAGGCTAAAAGTTTTAGAAATTTTCAGTGAATGTCTGTGTGAGTGCAAGCTGTTGTAGCTCCGCCCCCTGTGCCGGCAGCAGCAGCTCATTTGCATTTAAAGGGACAGATACAAAACGGTGCGTTTTTGCTCACCCTCAAAAAGTGACAATTTTAACATGCTATATAAAAATATCTGTGGGGTATTTTGAGCTAAAACTTCACATACACACTCTGGGGACATCAGAGACTTATTTTACGTCTTGTGAAAAGGGCATTATAAACTCAAAGAGTGCTCAACTCATATATGGCCTTTTCCCAAAATCTAAGGTGATTTATACGAATACATGTGTGTAACTGACCAATAACTCTTCATTCTCTCTGAATGCAGATACAAGCCAAAATCCCAGTGAAAACAGTGAAGTTTACTCGTGGTCTTGAGACGGAAGAGGGAGACGAGAGAGAGGATGTCGTGGCGTCTGTGTTCACGGTCACACAAAGACCATCGTTTCGCTTGAAGGGCGGCCAGGCTCTCATCACGTTTGAGGAGGAGAAGGGTATGGAAAAGATAAAAAATAATCATTATCTGTAAATGTTTTCTGATTTTATTTGCATTGATCCATTCATGTAAGAGTTGCAACAGAGAGATCCTGGTGTCGTGGGTTCTGCTGGATGTTTATTCGTCCTGTCTTTTACCAGGAAGGTCCCATTAAAATATAAAATCTCTTCTTCCAGGAGTCCTGGTCAAGATGGCGACATAAAGTTTCACATAAAAACACAATTTAAACAACAAATACAATACAAATATATCAAAGATGAATGCAAACGGCAACATGATTCCTTCAGTGCAGACTGTAATAGATTTTTTGGAGCATTAATAGTGGGAATTGATTCTGTAGCAATGCATTGCTTATCATTACATAACCAATGTGCATAAAAAGAAAATGTTATACCCTAGGAACATTCAGATGAATACCAGTGGTTGGTCTAGTAGTGATATATTTGTTAATGAGATAGAGATGCAAGTAGGACGTTTTTATAGCTAATTTATAGCTGACATTGCTACTTGATTTTCCTGCGCGATTTTTTATTTTTTTTTATGTAATTTTTTTTGCATAGTAAAATAAAACCTGTAGCTGTAATTTGCCTTTTTGCCAAAACATTTTTGTCAGATAAATACATTAACCAAGTTTAGTGTTGGGGGGAAAAAATATTGGGTAAAAAAAAATGAAATATTTTCCTCATATTTTGATGGTTTAACAACTTGTAAGTCATTAAAAACAAATATAACTTTTGCCACTGTATATATGTTTCTCATAATGTGTACACACTGTCTCTGCTTTGTGTGTTTCAGTGGCAGAGCAGATTCTCAGACTGGCGAAGTGCTCGGTGACCTGTGACAAATCCAAGATGGATGTGAAGCCATACTCTTTAACTCTGGATCCTTCTGTGAAGTTTGAGGTAGAGCGATTTGAGAGGTTTTTCATTCAATTTTGAATTTTTCTTTGGCAAGTTTTTGCACGAATATTTTTAAAGTAAATTTCACATATGGATGAATACTCTACTTAACTAAGATAATTGAAAGTAACAAAGAAAATAAGTAATTTGAACTTGGCTAGCAAAAGGTTGAGTAATATTTATTAAGGGGAAGTTTCCTTTTCAATACATTTCACTCAAACAATATAACATTGAATTAAACTTTTAAAGTATATGCTTTACTTAGAAACATCTAAGTAATTAATACAATAGATATTGTGTAAGACAGCATATCTACATTACAGACATTAAGCATCATGTGAACGCAGAGACCTCAATACTTGATAGACAATACACAATGACGGTAACATTTGATGGATCGTTTTTGTGTTTGAATGTGTCATTTTGAGTAGAAAATGAACTCCAAATATATTACATATTTGCGATATATTACAGCCGATAAATAATGGATTATTATGATTGGAATTGCTTCGATAAAAGGAAAATACGGTTTAATACAACGTGCAGTGCAAGTCTGTCATACAGGCTATAAAATTATAATAAGTGTGCTTGGGACATGGATTTTAATGATGAGACTTTAGTTTTTTTAATCAGGCTCTCAAAAATCATAAAAAAAAATTGGATTTAGATTTATCGACCAATATATCGGTTATCGGCTTTCAAATATAAAGAATTATCGGTTATCGGCATTGGCCAAAATTTTCATATCCATGCATCGCTAGTATCACACATTTGTTTCAGAATGTTGACGTGAACTGCTGTTACTTCTGTCCATGCAGGTTCATATCAAGGTATCCAAGAAGACCATCAAGTTCCGCAACGCCCCGCCCACTTTACCCGAGGAGCGAATGAGAGACCGGCTGGAGCTGTCCTTCTCTAGACCCAGTCGAGGTGGAGGTGAAGTGGAGAAACTGGAGTACAACAAGAGTAACGGCACAGGCCGCGTAACTTTCGTCAACACTGGAGGTGTGTCTTTATCCTCACGTGATGTTGTTTTGATCTTCTATATTGTTAGTGTGTGTTTTGTGAAAGTTTTTGTTCATTGTAGAAGTTGTGTTAGGAATGGCGTACTAAACACTACACACTTATACAATGCTCTATGTACTAGGGGTTGAATTACCTCTGAATGTTTTTAATTGGACTTTTAAAGTCGAGTCGAATAGCAGATTACGTAAATAATGAACGAATAAGCCTGAACCTCGAGCTGAGAGTGAACGCGGGTTGTCTTGTGCACAGCACGTATGACACAGATCATTTTTATCAGTTCTTTTGTCTTTGGCTTATTTCTCACAGATTTCGTCTCGTTCTAAATGAGATACAGATAAAGTAGCACAGTAAAGAATACATTTATATGAATACATTAGTGAGAGAGCGATTGCGTGAGACTATTTATGCTGCAAAATGGCAAAAGTATGCAAATTGGGAAGCACATACCCAGCTAACCCAAATACAGTATGTTCTAAGAATGTTTTGCTAACATTCCTGTTAATTGTTTTTTTTTATGTTTCCTGATCGTTCAAATGCATTGTTTGTTTGTTTTCCATTATTTTAAGAGCGAACGTCAAGGGAACATTTTATTTTTTTATTTTGCAAACATTCAGAGAATGTTTACTTTGGAGAGTTCTCTGAACATTCTGAAATAAAAAACAAAACAAAATTAAGCTTAAATGATGTTTTTGTGCTAACGTTTTCAGAACATTATTAAAGACCAGATTAAGTTGACATTCTATTAACGTTACTGGACGTTTGTTCATAACTTTGATGAAACCTTGCCAGAACGTTCTGAGAACGATCCCTGTTAGCTAGGGCTGTGCAATTAATTGACTTTCGATTTTGATTTTGATTTTGGCTCCCAACGATCACCAAAATAGTACAATCGCGTAAAAACGATTATTTTGCCATGTTCTGTTTTGAAAGAACGCTCTTATTTTGTCTTGTGTTCTGAATGACACGCGCACATCCGCCCCTCCCGAAGCCGTAAACTCTCTCAGCTTGAATGTTTAAACTGATAAGACTTAAAAAGAAGTAAAAAAAAATGATCAACTTTAGTTATGATGCAATGTTGGCCCGATTGTGCAAGTGACAATTCCATCATGTCCCGACTCCTGAACGCGAGAGTGTAGTTTCGACGCTTGCCTTGTCCAGCCCATGTTGAGAGACGGAGAGAGAGAAGACACGGCGCCGCTGAACACTCACGCCGTTTGTGAAATTGCGTCTTGGAGAAAGTTTTAAAATGATTGATTTGATTTTATAATCTGTGTGTATTAATTTAGGCGACTCATACAATCTACATGCTAAGGTGAATCAATGTTTGCGGGGGAATTTCCCGCATTATAAGTGGTAGACCTGCGGGAATTATTTAAATACTCATTGAAGTATTATCTGTTATATTATTTATTTTAATAGTTCAAAAAGTACAATAAATGTCCAAATTTCGTTTTTTTTAAAGAATTGTCGAAAGGTGTCTTTTTAATAAATGCAACACGTTCCCAAAGTCATGTGAAATAATCGTGATACATAATCGTGATTTCATTACTGACCAAAATAATCGTGACTATGATTTTTTCCATAATCGAGCAGCCCTACTGTTAGCTGGGTAATGTATGATTTACAACTAGACTTTCACATTATTTGAAGATGTTTTTCCACAGTTCCTGAATGGGAAGGGATATCATCATTCAAACTAAATTTTGAATTCCCAGTACATGTCCCATACTGATCTGCACTAACTTTTATCACAATTCAGCCACTGTAGGTTTTTCAGATGCGTCCTCAGATTTAGTCTGTTGTGTTTGAGGATGTTTCAGCTCAGTTATGAAGTTTAATATCTGTCAGATTCATAGTTCTTCATGACGGCCTTTCTGGTTTCACTTTCAGTTGCGGAGAATTTGGCTCTCAGAGGCAAGTTTTGTGTCGACACCGGCAGCGATGTGGTGGTTGACGTGTTTCCTCTGTATGACTACCAGCTCAAGAAATTTCAAGTATGTTTTCAACAACACACATTCGTGTTCATTTTCCACATCAGAAACAGGTGTTCAGTGAGGAAGAGCATGCATTTGATTTATGGTGTTTGCTGTGTCACATTGCAGACGTACTCGGGGGCCCCGAATCGCACCGTGCTTCTGGGGGGAATTCAGGAGCTGATGGATGAAGAAGATCTTCAGGACCATCTAGAAATCCACTTCCAGAAGCCAAGCAACTATGGAGGAGAGGTTGAGAATATAAAATACGTCCCTGATGGAAAGGAGCTGACGGCTTTCTTCTGTGAGGACGGCATTGAGAAGGCTAGCTGAGGGCCAAATGTTGCAAAAATAATGCTCTTCCTCTGTATTTTTTGTCTGAGTTTTTGGTTCAAACAAGAACAAATAACTGCCAATGGAGTCAGAAAAATAAACTTAATTCAAAGGGAAAACAAGATTATTTTTCTGATGTTTATTATTAAGAATGTTTCGATATTTATACTGGAAAACAATACTTTTTTTTAAACTTTTTTTTTGCAGTGTTTGCATCAACAATCAGGTTTTATTTTGAATCAGTGAAAAGAAGCATTACTTATTATTTACATGTTATTAAGTTTGTGGGATTCTTCAGATTTTTCTTCAGATTGTACTGATTATATCAATCATATCTCCTCACTGTCTTCTTTAAAATAACATTATGACAAAACTAAGTTTCCTTTTAAAATTGTTTAAAATACTTTGTTTAAAATACAATTATGACTGGAACAGAAGAAGTGTATTTAAGTAGGTTATGTGTCAAATAAATGACATGCATTGTAAGAGCATTGTATTTTAACTATATTAAAATAAAGTTTATTCAAAAGTTATCTACATGGGCTGCAGCATTAATGATTAACCACTAGATGTTTTGGCACTTTTGCCAATGATTTGGAATGATCAAACAATGAAGGCATCCAGCTGTCTTTGGTAAGAGAATTGAACGGATTGATAGCTGTAAACAAAACACAAGCTTATCTGGTATTCTTTTTAGTCTGTTTTTATTAGTTTTTCAGTCAGCTGTCATTAGTATTCGTTTTTGCATTTTTAAAATGTCTAGTTTTGTATTAAGTTTTAGTTTTTAGTTTAAGTTATCTTAGTACTTCAACTTAAATGAAAATGAGAAATGTTGCCTTGGCAACTAGCTGAAATATAATACGTTTTAAAAATTTTTTTTATGTAATTGTTTTAAATATATATATATAATACGTTTATTTTATTTTATGTAAATGTTTTAAATATATATATATATATATATATATATATTTCAGTTCCCTATCAGTCGGTCACTCTCGACGTACGTCGGACCGACTTATAGGAATCTCGCCAGAGAGCCAATCTACTTTGAGTGTTACTAAACGAGCCAATGAACATTGGCATGCAATGATTTGCAGCAGGTGCTCTCAGCGCGGGTATATAATGAGCAGGAGGTGCATTGCATCTTCAGCTTTTCGCTTTGGAGCCTAACGTTTCATGTATGCTCTTTTCTGCAAGCAGTGTCTTCTGAACGAGCAAGCTCTTCAAGGAGAACCTCTCGATTTCATCGGTGTTGGTGTCATGGCACGGCACGGCAGCGGGGTCGATTAAGGGGCTGTTCTCACAGCTGGTAACGGTGCGCTGTTAAGAGCACTAAAAGGCTGTTATCACAGCTGGTAGAAGCTGCGCCGAGAGTGAGTGCACACTACAGGCTGCAATTCCCCGTCGGTGTTGCCACAATCTTTTCCTGTGTGCTTCAGCACCGAGAGAGCGAGTCTCCTAAAAGAGCTTACATGGATGTGAGTTGCGTCTTTCTTAAGATGACATTCCACCCATGTGTTTCTGGATGCGGTCGTTTCCTGCTCACTGACAGCCGCAATCACGGTCTTGCATGCCTGGGCAAAACATGTTGAAAATGTGCATGTTTGCATCCTCAACTTTCTCGAGGACTGACTCATACTGGTACACTCTCGGGACCTGTTGCTCAGTCACCTCGGCCAGTTGGGTCTTTAGGTCAAATGGGAAAAGAGCAAACTCTCCCCCGTGTAGAGGATCTCTTTTTTCGGTATGGAGTTGGATTCGGTCACACAAACAGCACGCCTCACAGAGGACCCATTGCAAGGCAGGACGGCGGTCCCACAGAATTTTTTTCAGAGGCTCCTGGGGTATATGGCAGCGGCAGCAGTGGTAACACCGTTCGGGTTGCTCCATATGAGACCGCTTCAGCACTGGCTTCACGGCTGAGTCGTGACCTTCAGCCCGTGGTCAAACCCCTTGTTTCTGTGGGCAGGAGTGCCCTTGGAACAGGTGTCCAGGCATGCTGTGGTGTTCACAGATGCCTCTACATCGAGTTGCTGGCAATACGTCTGGCTCTGAGCCACTTAAAGAGGCCGCTGCAGGGCAGGAACGGACAACACTGCGACCGTTGTGTACATCAACCGGCAAGGTGGTCTTCACTCCCGTCGCATGTAGCAACTCACCCGCCATCTCCTCCTCTGGAGTCAGAAATATCTGAGGTAGCTTCGTGCCATTCATGTCCCCGGTGTGCGTAACCGTGTGGCCGACGAACTATCACAAGTTGCGCTCCCGGGAGGACGGGACAGGAAGGACCTTCTTTGGCAGAGACGTGGCACCCTATGGCACCCGCGTCCGAACCTCTTGAAACTCCATGTCTGGTCCCTGGACGGGACACGGAGGTTCTAGGTGACTTACCTCCAGAGGTCCTCAACACCATCATTTCAGTGCAAGCACCGTCTACGAAACCTGTTTGTTGAGTGGTGTTCCTCTCACCGAGAGGACCCCTGAAGATGTTCGATAGGGTCTGTGCTTTCCTTCCTGGGTTGGAGTGAGGGCTGTCTCCCTCCACCCTCAAAGTACATGCTGCCGCTATTTCAGTGTATCACGACCACATAGATGGCAAATCAGTGGGGAAGCACAACCTGGTTGTCAGGTTCCTTAAGGGGACGAGACGGTTAAATCCTCCTCAGTCTCCCTCCTTGGGACCTTTCCCTGGTGTTTGAGCACTTCAGGATGCTCCCTTTAAGCCATTGCAGTCAGGAGACTTAAAGCTTCTCTCCTTGAAGACTTTGCTGTTGATTGCACTGGCCTCTATCAAGAGGGTAGGGGACCTGCAGGCATTTTCGGTCGACGAATCGTGCCTAGAGTTCGGGCCGGGTGACAACCACATGGTACTGAGACCCCGGCCTGGCTATGTGCCCAAGCTTCCTAACACTCCCTTCAGGGACCAGGTGGTGAACCTGCAAGCGCTGCCCCTGGAGGAGGCAGACCCAGCCCTGGCTTTGCTCTGTCCCGTCCGCACTCTGCTACTGTACGTGGACAGAACTCAGGACCTCAGGACAGCGTCAGGACCTCAGACCAGCTCTTCGTCTGTTACGGAGGCCAGCAGAAGGGAAAGGCTGTCTCCAAGCAGAGGTTGGCCCACTGGATAGTGGATGTCATCGCCTTGGCTTACCAAGCACAAGGTGTGCCCTGCCTGCTCAGGTTGCATGCTCACTCCATGAGACGCATTGCATCCTCCTGGGCGTTGGCACGTGGCGCCTCGCTAACAGATATCTGTAGAGCTGTGGGCTGGGCGACACCATTAGTTCTCTAGGTTTTATAGCCTACATGTAGAGCCGGTCTCCTCCCGTGTTCTCACCCTAAACGAGTAGAAGCACTGAGAGGCCCGGCTCTGTCGGCTTGTTGTGCCCTACCATGCGCTTATATTGCTCCAGAGTGAAAACCTGTTGAGTCCTCCACCACCCTCGGCCCGGACGTGGCGGAGCGTCCGGCTTCAGGCCTTTATCCGTTGAATCCCTGAGAACCGGGTCTAGGCTGGGTGCCATATGTGCGACCCTGCGGGGATCCCATATGTGTATTCTTCCACGGCTGCTCCTAAACGGAAGCCGTGTCTTTCCCTTGGGCTAAGTCACCCTATATTTGTATGCAGTACAACCTACGGGGTAGTCCATTAGTATATCTCCACATAACTCATTCGGGGAAGAATGTGGCTTCCGCAGCGTTCTCCTTCCTAACGGAAAGGGCACGCTTTCCCAGTGTTATCAAATAGTCTCACTGTATGGGTTGCCACGAAACAAAATTTAAAGAAGAAAGACTGAAATAGTATTTTCTTGTTAAATAAAACAACAAAAAACAATTGTCATACACCAATAATCTTTATTTACAACTTTGAAAAATCATTTTTGGATTGATGGATGGATGGATAGTCAGTCCACTTTAGACATTTTACTAACTATAAGTACCTTTGCAACTACATGTCAACTAACTTTCATTAGAGTATTAGTAGAGTGTTAGGTTAGGGTCAGGGTTATTAGAATAAGTTGACGTACTTGTTGTTAGTAGAATGTCTTAATTGGACTTTATAAATAAATTGATACTATATATAATCGTATCAATCAAACTGAGATTCCCTGTTAACTCCAAAGGTTTAAAAGAGTGGTTTGGCTGCTAGTTAACATGGGTCAGTAAGACTCTGTTGGTAAACTGCATCTTTCTCTACTGAAAGTCATTCAGAAATAGCTATATATTCTGACAAAATACTTTTTCATTCACTAATATTTCTTATTATTGTATTATGAGTGACTGATTCAGTCACAGCTCAGCTCAGCATAGTCACTAGTGAAGGTTTGAGATGAATGGGAATGAAAACACTTATAGAGATGTCTTGACTTTGTTTAAAAAAAAAGAAAAAAGAAAAGTGTTTCCTGAAACATTTTTTAACAGGTTTTATGTGGCCTCTATTGTAATTTTTCATTATGGTAACAGTTTCTTGGTCCCTCACTCTCTTTTCACATTTGACCCATTTACTGCTTCATGTCCTGAATTGTGATTGAAGTTTGCAAACTTTAAAGCGTCTGGTCTGCTGTGATCTGCAGTGGTCTACAGTGGTCTGCAGGAGTCTACAGTGGTCTGCAGGAGTCTACAGTGGTCTATAGTGGTCTATATGATCTACAGTGGTCTACAGTTTTCTACAGTGGTCTATAGTGGCCTATAGTGATCTACAGTTTTCTACAGTGGTCTGCAGTGTTATACAGTGGTCTACAGTGTTATACAGTGGTCTGCAGGGGTCTATAGTGATCTACAGTGGTCTACAGTGATCTAAAGTGGTCTACAGTGTTATACAGTGGTCTATAGTGGTCTACAGTGGTATATAATGGTCTATAGTGATCTACAGTGGTCCACAGTAGTCTATAGTGATCTATAGTGGTCTATAGTGATCTACAGTGGTCTATAAGGGTCTATAGTGATCTACAGTGGCCTATAGTGATCTATAGTGGTCTATAGTGATCTACAGTGGTCTATAAGGGTCTATAGTGATCTACAGTGGCCTACAGTGGTCTATAGTGGTCTATAGTGATCTACAGTGGCCTATAGTGATCTATAGTGGTCTATAGTGATCTATAGTGGTCTATAGTGATCTACAGTGGTCTATAATGGTCTATAGTGATCTATAGTGGTCTATAGTGATCTACAGTGGTCTATAAGGGTCTATACGCTGATTTCACGCAGCCGTTATTTTGAAATCGAAAGCGAGGCTCCGGTGGGAAGAAAACCGGAAGTGTCGCCTTTAATCACAGGAGAGTCGTGAATGCGATGGCGTATTGTTGTGTTTAATGATGTTGTGTCAATTCTAAAAATGTACATACATTTCTTTCATACTTTAGACTATATACAGTGAAATTCATTTATAAATAAAATATTTTTTATATAATTCAGAATGTAAAAAAAGAAGCAGGAATGAACTATATACATATCCTATATTGAATATTAACATCCAATAGTGTAAATCGCGGCAGCAGCTTCAGGTTGGTAATCCAAGGCATTGTTGTTTATCTTTACTTCCGGGGTTCTTCCCACCGGAGCCTCACTTTCGATTTCAAAATGGCGGCTGCGTGAAATCAGCGTATAGTGGTCTATAATGGTCTATAGTGATCTATAGTGGTCTATAGTGATCTACAGTGGTCTATAAGGGTCTATAGTGATCTACAGTGGTCTATAATGGTATATAGTGATCTATAATGGTCTATAGTGATCTATAGTGGTCTATAGTGATCTACAGTGGTCTATAGTGGTCTATAATGGTCTATAGTGATCTATAGTGATCTACAGTGGTCTATAAGGGTCTATAGTGATCTACAGTGGTCTATAATGGTCTATAGTGATCTATAGTGGTCTATAGTGATCTACATTGGTCTATAAGGGTCTATAGTGATCTACAGTAGTCTATAATGGTCTATAGTGATCTATAGTGGTCTATAGTGATCTACAGTGGTCTATAAGGGTCTATAGTGATCTACAGTGGTCTATAATGGTCTATAGTGATCTATAGTGGTCTATAGTGATCTACAGTGGTCTATAATGGTCTATAGTGATCTATAGTGGTCTATAGTGATCTACAGTGGTCTATAAGGGTCTATAGTGATCTACAGTGGTCTATAATGGTCTATAGTGATCTATAGTGATCTACAGTGGTCTATAATGGTCTATAGTGATCTACAGTGGTCTATAATGGTCTATAGTGATCTACAGTGGTCTATAGTGGTCTACAGTGGTCTATAATGGTCTATAGTGATCTACAGTGGTCTATAGTGATCTACAGTGGTCTATAATGGTCTATAGTGATCTACAGTGTTATACAGTGGTCTATAGTGATCTACAGTGATCTATAGTGGTCTATAGTGATCTACAGTGGTCTATAATGGTCTATAGTGATCTACAGCATGTTTTAAAGCAATCTCCAGCAGTCTTTAGTGGTCAGCAGTCTTCAGTTGTACGCAGTTAGTTTGTTCATCAGTCAGTGTTAGGTGGTGTGGTGGCTTGATTTCTCTCGTCCTCCTGTGGTTCAGAGGTGGCCGGTTGTCGGTCTGTGGGGCTCGGATCACTTTGTCTCTCTTCTGACGATGGAGGCGTCGATCTGTCGCTGGTGACTGTCCGTATGCGGTTTAGCGATCGTCTCAGCAGGGGGCGTACAGTGTTTCTGGAGCTCTTTGAGGCTTGACTGCTTTCCAGTGTTCTTCTGTTGACGTGCTCGAGAGACAAACGGCACAGGAGTGTCTGGCAGAACGCAGAGCGAAACTGGCGTGAGGAGAGGTTATACAGCAGCGGATTCAACACTGAGCTCAGATAGAAGAAGCTGTCTGCCACCAGGTGCAGCTTCACATAGTTTCTCAGGTAGCTTGCGGTCCACGATGACTTGGGCAACGCTGCTGTCATCAGCCTGCGGATCTGGTTTGGCATCCAGCACACGAACAGAGCGCAGACGATCAGCACTAACAGATGCGTACACACATACACAGACAGACGTGGGAGAGGGAAACAGAATAATGTGTGAATAATCAACATGTCAGGATCCAGTAGGGAGGTACAATACAGATGCAGAATTACAAATAAAGTGTAGGCAAGGTTCCCTTGAGTTTGCAATGATCTTTACTCGAGGAATATTTTTACTGTGTTTTTCAGTCCTACTCCAGAGCACTTTAAAATGTCTAATAATCATTCATTTTGTTAGGAAATAGCTATTAGGGCCTGATTTAAATGAAGAGCCCTTTGGGAGTGAAAGAGCCGTTCTTATTGCTGAACTGAACCAAATGATCTGGCTCACTAAAATGAGTCTGAATTCCTGTCACTATTCCCCAAGTATCTCCGTGGACTTGATTGACAGAGAGAATGTGCTCAGTGAATGTTTGTGTAAGGTTAGGTCAGGTTAAAGGTAAACCTTTTTTTTTTTTTTTTGTCTTGTAAATTTGACACTATCAGATGAGAACAACCTTTTTTGAATTGAGCTGAATAATGACGCGTCTTTTTAGAGCTGCTTTACAGCTGAATTTGTATTTGCCTAATATTTGATGAAGTTTCCCAGTAAGCAATATAGACGTTAGGTCTAGGTTAACTATAGACCCGATATAATCGAGTAACCCACTTCTTGCCAAAATAACCTTGAATTTGTTTGCATGTTGTCATTGCCAAAATAATTTGCGAGATGTATGATATTCCATTATGTAAGTGAAGTCAACAGTGATTGCAAGGTGTTCATGTTACAACATGTTCTATGCGTCTATTGTTGGGATATGGTTAGACGTCTATTAAATTTTCACTTTGAAAACGCCTTGTTTTAGCCTAGATGTCAGGGCTGTATTTGGACAGCTATTAGATGTCTTTTAAACGCAAAATTGCTTGCTGGGTTGCATCGTTGATTCTGTTATTTTCCTGTTTATTACTGTGAAGCTGCTTTGAAACATGCCGTACTGTAGAAAGTGCTGTAGAAATAAAGCTGACTTAACTTGTCTTATTGGCTGAGACCTGAGAGGAGACAAACAATTAATGTATTAAAGGGGTGGTTGAATATGATTTCACTTTTCTGACTTTAGTTAGTGTGTAATGTTGCTGTTTGAGCATAAACAACATCTGCAAAGTTACAACACTCAAAGTTCAAAGCAAAGGGAGATATTTGCTTTTAAAGAAATCGCTTTTTAAGGACTACAACAAACGGCTGGTAGAGACTACACGCGCTTCCTCCCGGGTTAGTGACATCACCAACCCTAAAATTTACATAAACCCCGCCCCCGGAACACGATTTATAGATTATCAAGACAGAATATGCTAATCAATGACTAGAAGATAACTACACATAAGCTACATTAATTCACCAACTAACCATTCAGAAATGTCCTGTTGCTTCTACATGTTGTCACTTCTTCTTGAGTCTCTCCATCATTGTCTGACTCCGGTTTGACCATAAAAGGCTAAAAGTTTTTTAAATATTCAGTGCATATGTGTGTGAGGTAAAATGACACAAGCTCTTGAAGCTCCGCCCCCTGTGCCGGGAGCAGTAGCTCATTTGCATTTAAAGGGACAGACACAAAAACGGTGTGTTTTTGCTCACCCTCAAAAAGTGACAATTTTAACATGCTATATAAAAATATCTGTGGGGTATTTTGAGCTAAAACTTCACACACACACTCTGGGGACATCAGAGACTTATTTTACATCTTGTGAAAGGGGCATTATACCCCCCCTTTAATGAAGCGAGCGAACAGTGTCTTACCGAGGAAGAGGATGGTCTGTTTACGGGAGGCTTTCAGACGGGCGCTCTCGTGTTTGGGACCGTCCCGTCCGGCTCCATTCGTGCCGGATTCATTAGGCCCCATCGGGGCCCGAAGAATGACAATCATCGCTCTGCACATGAGCGCAACACCAACCAGGATGAGAAGATAGAGCACGAACGCTGTGAAGATGCTAGTGCGATACATGACCCAGTGCTGGCTCAGGTTGGTGCAGAAAGTCAGGTTTTGCACCGGCATCCGGCGTCCTTCGGGAACGTATCCTTCGGTTCCCGTAACGATGAGAAGTGGAAGAGCGACGAGGAACGAGCAAAGCCACGCCGACAGAAGGAGCTTCGTCGTACGGCTTCCGCCCAAAGCTTTATACCGGAACGGATGGCAAATGGCCATGTAACGCTCAAAACTCAACGTGGCCACATTCAAAATGGTGGCGTAACTGCACGCCTCAAACAAAAAGTTGTAGATCCTGCAGGCGGCGTCGCCGGACGAGGAAGAGAACGGGAACCAGATGGCGCTGTAGAGCTCGACCGGCATCCCGATCAACAGCACCAGCAAATCAGAGCAGGCCAAACTAACCATGTGATCCGTCACGTTTTTCTGCAGGTATCCGTTCCGCTGAAGCACCTGTGCGACGTGAATGGTGACGCTGTTTCCCACAATGCCGAGGGTGAGAATAAGGCAGTACAAAACCGTGAGGAAGACCTTCACCCCGTGAGTCGGCTCCAGTGATTTCCAGTCTTTTTGCTCTTCCTCGTTCTTCTCCATGATGTCAGTCACTGTGTTTGACGTTCACTCTTGGACTTGTTGACTTTAGTCCTGCTTATCTGAGCCGTTATCACCACCATTAATCATCAAACGAACAAAGCACATGTAAGGTTGAATCTTAAAATCACAGAGCTGGGTTTGAAACTGGGTTCGTTTCCTTCATGATGAAGATCACAGCGTCTCACCTCTTTACACTCGACTTCTTCCTCCGCTTGGTTTGATCAGTTGCTGATCTTGAGTGAGTTAATGATTAGAGTTTGAGAAATGAACGTGGAGGCGTTGCGAGTTTCTGCCGTGAGCTGAACCGAGTTTCGCTATTTGAGGTGGAACTATTAGTCATGTGATGCTTTTACAATACAAGGGTGTGTCCTGATCGGCCCTCCTCAAAACTGTGTGTGTGTGTGTGTGTGTGTGTGAGAGAGAGACAAATGACCCCGCAAGGATTGTCCTCATGAGGAAAACAGCTTAAAACAGCTTTTGTTGTTATTTTAACTGTAGAAATGCAGAATGTTTTCGGTGAGGGTTGTTTAGGGGATAGAATATACAGTTTGTACAAACTGTACAAACTGTATAAAATCATCATGTCTATGGACAACATGTGTGTGTGACAGTGTGTGTGTGTGTGCGTAAGTGTGTGTATGTGTGTGTGTGTGAGAGAGAGAGTGAGTGTGTGACAATCTAAGTGTGCGTGTCTGTGTGAGTGTGTGACAGTCTGTGAGAGAGAGTGTGTATGTGTGAGTTTGTGTGACAATGTGTGTGTGTGTGCGCGCGTAAGTGTGTGTGTGAGTGTGTGACAGTGTAAGTGTGTGTGTCTGTGTGTGTGTGTGTGTGTGTGTGTGTGTGTGTGTGACTGTAAGTGCGCGTGAGTGTGTGTGTGTGCGACAATGTGTGTGTGAGAGAGAGAGAGTGAGAGTTTGTGTGTGTGTGTGACAGTAAGTGTGCGTGAGTGTGTGTGTGTGTGTGTGTGTGTGTGTGAGAGAGAGAGAGAGAGAGAGAGTGAGACTGTGTGTGTATGTGTGTGTAAGTTTCAGCCACAGTGAATATTTTTTTAGACTGTCTTAAAGCATAATTCACCCATTAATGATCACGATCCTGTCATCATGTATTCACCGTCATGTCGCTCCAAACCTGTAACACAAAATAAATTTTGAAGAACATCGGCATTCAAGACAGAAATCCACAATGTATGGACAAAAAATCAAAAATTTTGTTCTACAGAGAAAAAAAAATCATTTAGGTTTGAAAGACACGAGGGCGAGTAAATAATGACAGAATGATAATGTTTGGTGAATTATTGCTTTAACCAGATGTTGTGATTTTGAAAGATAAACTTCCTCATTACAGTGTTTTCCAGTACAAATATCTAAATATTCTTAACATACATTTACTTGAGAAGCAAAATGACTGAAGATATTTCGTTTTGTTTCCCGAAAAATGACTTAAGAGTTTTTGTGAAGCTGCTTTTGGAACAATGAGTATTGTGTCATCAATCATCATCATGATGCAAACAGCAGTTAAAGTGAAGATGCATAATTGCTTTATGTGTGTTATTGTAGGTCTCAGTTCAGCACAAACGCAGATAAACACAAGAGCTGTAAAACAGAGATAAGTGATCACATGTATAAATCAGCCTTACGTTCCCAGTGTTTCGGCAATACAATGTTATTGAATATTTGTATAAATTTTTCTGTGTGAATTATTTTATATGGTGTATTTTTGTTGCTTTATTTGATTCTGTAAAGCGCTTTGAGATGTTGCGTGAATAGTCTAGTAGTATGGGTTCAATTTACATATTAAAACTAGCGTATGAAATGGCAAATGTAAATTATATACTTTAATTTTCATTTTGCACCAAATGTTGCACAAATGTAATGGAAAATTTTAATTTAAATACAGAAATGCATTGCCATTTTGCATATTGCATTTCAAATTGAATATTGTTACCCATATGCTTCCATATACAGGTGAAACTCGAAAAATTTGAATATCGTGCAAAAGTTCATTTATTTCAGTAATTCAACTTAAAAGGTGAAATTAATATATTATATAGAAAATTACATGCAAAGTGAGATATTTCAAGCCTTTATTTGTTATAATTTTGATGATTATGGCTTACAGCTTATGAACATTTTCAAATTATGAGATTTTGAATTTGGTGTTTTCATATGCTATAAGCCATAATCATCAAAACTATAACAAATAAAGGCTTGAAATATCTCACTTTGCATGTAATTTTCTATATAATATATTAATTTCACCTTTTAAGTTGAATTACTGAAATAAATTAACTTGTGCACGATATTCAAATTTTTTCGAGTTTCACCGGTAGTTGTGCTCTTGTTAATTGTAAGGCTAAATCTGGCTCTGTCTGCAGATATTGCCACACACTCACGATGGATGCTTGTATGTAAGAAGTGTTTGGGTAAGAAAGGTCAGCTAGAAGAAAACCAAATGATCTATTAGCAACAGCCGCCCATGTTGGAGACACCGTAGCGGTCCACTATAGGTCAGAATGGACACACACACGCCTAATAAGGAAATAAGCATGTGGTTTAGTATAAATTGAGGATCTCGGTAAACTTTAACAAACCGCCCTTGTAAGCCATGTGAAGAAGATCCTCATTTGTCTGCATGTATGTCGGAAGTTAAACTTATATCTTATTATTACATGGCTTGGTTGAATTCTAATGTAGAATGCGGTGTGTTATTTCCAGTGTTGGGTAAGTTACTTAAAAAAAGTAATTAGTTATAGTTACTAGTTACTTCTCACAAAAAGTAACTGCGTTAGTAACTGAATTACATCATTACAAAAGTAACTAATTACCAGGGAAAGTAACTATTGCGTTACTTAAAAAAAAAAAAAAAAAAAAGTTTAAATATAAGACATTTCTTGGATACCCCCAATATGAAATGTTAAATGAATGAAATTGACACTAAATAGAACATCTTATTATTATAAAACATTGTACACTAATCTACACTATTTTAATGTTGCTGTGGGACAATGTGAGAGACACCTATTAACTTAAATATTAAAATATTATCATTACTAAAGTGCAACAATAAAACAATAGATGGTTTAGAATTTTTAATATTTATTGCACAGACCACAACTGGCCAACAAATAAGTTAAATAAATGAAATGTACCAAAAATAAATAAATAGTAGCCTAATAAAAATATACATACACATACACTAGTGCATATAATTAAAATGATAAAACTCACAAACCTTTATAACTGGTAGACATTCTGTATAGCCTACTTGAAGTATTTTCTTCCTCACAATAGTAAGTTTAACAAAAAGTGCTCTCAATATAATACTGAACAATGTTATTTTGGAGTTTATGTTATATAAACTAATTAAAACATTGCATATGATACCAATATGCTACAGAGATTATTCAAATACTGATATGTGTAATTTATTTATAAATAAAGTATTTATGCTCGGACACATTCGATCTCTCTCGCGCACTGTCGAGCGCGTTCTCGGACACACTCGGTCTCTCTCGCGCACTGTCGAGCGCGTTCTCGGACACACTCGGTCTCTCTCGCGCACGCTCGCGGCATTCGCCTCGCTTTTGTCGAGTCCCGCGCCTCATAAACACTCACACACCAGAGAAAAACGTTGCAGCTCCTATGGCTGAGAGAGAGCCTACTCGGATGAAAACCGCTTCAGTGAGCTCAATTAAAGTAACGCCGCATTTGTATTGACAGTAACGGTAACGGCGTTGTAATGGAGGAAGCAGTAATTAGTTTGATTACTCGTTACTGAAAAAAATAACGCCGTTAGTAACGCCGTTTATTTATAACGCCGTTATTCCCATCACTGGTTATTTCTTGTTATACCATGGTCTGGGTGAATACTCGATTCTGATTGGCTGCAGGGTGTCCGTTAAAGAGTGATAGAGGACACCTAGTAAAGGAGATCTGGTGAAACTGACTGTTTACCGTTCGAAATGAATAAATAAATGCGCTGGCTACTTCAGCTGTGAGTAACCATAGCAACAGGCAGTAAACTGAAGGGTTCCACGAGCTGAGCGGACTATCTCCGAAACCAAGTTATTGTTAGTAAAAACTTTAGATTTCGATTGTAAAACTAATTAAAATATAAACTAATGTTTTAAAAATGTGTTATTTAGTAAGTGACCATGGTATAAGCGGGTTAATGCCCTTCGAGGTGTCCACTGTCAGGTATTAACGTTAATTCGCTGCGCGTCGGACGGTTCACGCCTCGCCGTCGTCCATTAATACCTGACCAGTGGACACCTCGAAGGGCATTAACCCTTACATAACCGCTGCTAAGTATAACACACTGTTGCCATGAAAAACAGAGCGTTGCTATGGACGCAGGATTCTAACCGTAGAGACGGAACAGACTATTTTCTTTAGCGGAAGCAATACAATCGTTTTTAAATCAATAAACTCCTTTTTAAATCAATATTTTGACCAGAAATGTCCTGAAGCCTCATGAGAATAAAACTTTCTGATCAAAATTGTTCTGCCATCCATGTTGGATTAAAAAATTTAAGTTGCAGTGAGTTGCAGTGTATTAAATCTATTATTTTCTGATGCTATTCAAATTGTATTGTATGATGATATTTTGTTATGTCTGTTGTGCAGCACTTTGGTCAGCATTCATGTTGTTTTAAGGTGCTTTATAAATAAATTTGACCTTTGACCTCTGACCAGTGAAAGGACCGAGAATGATCTGATGGCCCCAAAATGTCATACAGTGAGAAAGGTTCAAAGACGGTCTTGCAACCAAAGATAGCCGGCGATAATTTTCCGAAAGTGTTATGCACGATCATCTCACAGTGTGTTTGCTGCTACGACCTACGTCTCCTGACTACCCAATACAAATGCAACATGAAATGACGTATTGATCAATGTGATGGTGCTAAAATTGGCATGCATGCTTTTCCCAAGCCATATTCTCCTCTTTCACTTCCTCTTTTTTTCGGCGCACATAAAAACCCCAATTTCCTCAAAAGTGTGATTCATCTTTCTCTATTTGTTTACCACTAGCACATGCTGATGACATTTTATTCTATATACTATCTTGTGTCGTAGCCAATAGGTGTGATCATCGTACAGTCTACATGTCGTACCCAAGTTTATCAGATCCATGTGTGATTTGTAAGGACATTATAGGAGTGATGAAATCTGGCATTATGCGTTTTTGCAGTGCAGTGTTCCTTATTTTAAAGGGATATTTCACCGCTGGATAGATGAATGTGTATTTAAATTGGGTCATTTATGTAGTAGAAATGTGAGATTATTTTAGAAGTTGGAGCCTTCTAGACTGAGAAAAGCCAGAAAATGTATTTTTGACTCATGTGGATGAAAGACAACAACTCCCAGAATGCACTTGCTTCGCTGCCCTACGAGGCCACTCCCAAGCCACGCCCACCGGTTACAGAGGGCAGTATCGGAAGAAATGATACAACTAGGCTACTAGTGACTCGAAACTGAAAAGACGGCGTTATATCGTGAGATCCCCCTATGGGCGGGTTGAAGACATGCGGGACGAGCTCCTCCTATTGGCTGGAGTCTCTCGCCTCTGGACAAAAGAGCCTCTGATGATGATAAATGACGATTTTTGCATCATCTGAGTTTTTTTTCCAGACACACAATACAGAAATCTCTCGTCTCAGGGGGAAATGAGGGAGGGAAGCACGTCATTCGAAAATACTACCGGGTTTCTACTGATACAAAGCTTAATGCTAATCGGTGAAGTATCGCTTTAATTCTGCCTTCACGTGCTGTCGGAAATGTCCTACTTCCCACGAGCTTGTTGCTTTATTGTCAGAAAGAGAATCATGGAGGACAGCGGGTTTATTCTTGCCTATTTATTTGGAAAATCGTATTAAACCACGCGCCCCTTTCATTGACAACCATGTAAACATTCACTGCGCTGATTTCAGTCAAATACAGGCTTTTTTCACTGTGTATAAAACATACGTGACCCTGGACCACAAAACCAGTCACAAGGGTCAATTTTTTTTAAATTGAGATTCATACATCATCTGAAGGCTGAATAAATAAGCTTTCCATTGTATTGTATTGTTTGTTAGGATAGGACAATATCTGGTACAGATACAACTATTTAAAATCTGGAATCTGAGGGTGCAAACATTTTTTTCCATTTATGTTCGTGCTTTTGCTGCATCCACTCACAAAAATATTTTTTTAATATACATTTATGGTAGGAAATTTACAAAATATCTTCATGGAACATGATCTTTACTTTTTTTTTACTCCACTTTTTTTGGAAATAGGCTCATTTTACAACTCCCCCAGAGTTAAACAGTTGAGTTTTACCGTTTTCGAATCCATTCAGCCGATCTCTGGGTCTGGCGGTACCACTTTTAGCATAGATCATTGATAGATCATAGATCGTAATAATCAAGAAACTTTGCTGCCGTACCCATGAGTCCAGCAGGCGTAATGATATGACGCAGCGCCTGAAAATAGTCCCCAGCTCGGTAATTTCCAACGTGACCGGGACTAAGTTTGTCTAACCTATTAGACCTATTTTCAGGCGCTGCGTCATATCATTACGCCTGCTGGACTCATGGGTACGGCAGCAAAGTTTCTTGATTATTACGCAGGAATGAGAGTATAGTTCCTAGCCATATCAGCCTGGAAAATTGCAACTTTACATTTTCTGTCGGTCTTAGTACACAATGTAACTACAGAAGAGTCAAGTTTTAAATAGGAAAAATATCAAAATTCTTTAGTCATTTTTTGGAGAGAGATGCTAATGGTCCTGTCCGATTCAATGATCTATGCTAAGCTATGCTAAAAGTGGTACCGCCAGATCCGGATCTCGGCTGAATGGATTCGAAAATGGTAGAACTCAACTGTTTAACTCTGGGGGAGTTGTAAAATGAGCCTATTTACAAAAAAAAAGTGGAGTATCCCTTTAATATCCTAATGATTTTTGGCATAAAAGAAAAATCGATCATTTTGACCCATACAATGTATTGTACACAGATATACCAGTGCGACTTACAGTATGACTGGTTTTGTGGTCCAGGGTCACATATAGGCCTGGTTTCACAGACAGGTCTTAGATTAAGCCAGGATTAGGCCTCCTGTCACGGACCAAACAGTCCGGCAATGAGGAAAACAGACGTTTCTTGTTGAAATTTTTATTTTATTTTTATTTACCCCAAAAAATACTAAACAATAGAAACCAAAAAGTTAACAACTAGGCCTATAAAAGAGGTCAACAAAATACAACTACACTCAAAACAGCATACAACAGAACAGGATATAAACTGAACAAACTGACCTAACTGAATGAGACACAAGGAAACATGTATAGTGGCTTGGCCAAACCAATTTACACATAAAGGGAAAACAAAATGGACGACAAATACAAACAACTACAAAGCAAAACAATCTAAACCCAAAATCCCCCTCCAACATGGCAGCACATGGTATGGCTTAATTGGCAGGTCACAGGATATAACAGTCCTCCACCCTTGGCCACACCTTTCTTCCCCCAGGACAGACCTCTCTCCAACATGGTAACAAAGAAACAATGATTAATAGAACAGAAAATGTTTACATAACCCTACAATGTAAAAATGTGTGCACTCCATTTAAACAGTGTATGGTTGAAGCAAATAAATGTATATTATACCTGAAATAAACTATGTGATCAGTGTATTCAAATCATGAATTGTTTGGGGTGTGGCTAACTGCAAAAATAACTTCACCTGTGTACCTAAAACATGGCTTGTGTGCGGTATTACTATTGCTGGCTGTTACCCTGCCTTGCCGGTTATTCATCCTGTGTGGCTTGGGCCATCACACCTCCAATTAGGGCATTTAAGCGGCTTTTATAAATGTGCCTTAGAAAAAAACATTACTGGTGTGCATCGTGAGACAAAACAATGGCAATTATATATTTTAAGATATGTCAGTGCTAGTTGCTTTGTTAAAACAGCTCAAACATGCATTTTAGTCTGGGACTAGACTTAAGCCTTGTCTGTGAAACCAATATGCTTCAAATTATTATTCATATTTGTAAGTAAGTATGCATTATAAGTTTATGGGCTGTCCAACTCCAGAACTTGGGAATCGAAATTATCCCTGAGCTTTCCCAGTTGTAATTACGACTTGAGAGCGCGTTTATGTCCAGTTTTTAACTAGGAAACTTGTATTTACGATCATTGAGAACGTCCTGTCAAGAGTGAGACGCAAGTGCAACAGTTAAAGTCCCTGTAGTCAATAATTGTATCCCTTAAAACTAATCTTTGATCACCAAAATTACATATTTAAAAGTTTTTCCTTGAAAAAAATAATTCTTTATGCCTTAAAATATCTTGAATGTAACTCAACACCCTTGCCTCATTTAGTATACACGGTTCTATGAATATGCAAATGAGCCCCGCCTCCACTCACTCGCTCAGCTCAGAGATCCACTGGTTAACGATCACACGTTGATCTGATTGGTTACAAGGTAGTTTGTGATGTCAGAAACACCAGTGATTTCAAAGCGTGTTTTTGAGACTGTCTTTGGTTCACTGCAGTTTTAAGGAGGAAATACTCAGCAATGGTGTCGACTTATGAATTTACACATGGTTTGTCTTAAAGCATATTAAAAACAACACATAGACATATAGACAACATTAAAAACTGGATTTTCACCACAGGGTGACATCTAGCATGTGATTTTAGGGTTTGAGGATAGGCTACTACTTATTTTATTTTCGATACGATACCAAGGCCAGTATCGTCAATGCTACTGATACCGCTAAACTGAACTTGTAAACTATTACATTTATTAAATTAGCTACTAATGTAAAATGGGTAGTAATTATATGTTTTTATCTGAAATTTGGATATTTGTTTCACACAACACAAAAACATGTTAGCTTATCATAATACAATCAAAGAAAGATCAGAAAAAGATACACACTTTTGAAAGGGATTTTAACATTCAATTTGCCTGAAATGCAATTTATTAGATTGTTTTTGTTTACACATGGTTAAAATATGTTTACTGTAGTACTAGTGGGTAGGCTAACCATGGAAATCTACAAATTCTGTAGTTAAACTACAGCAACTGTAGTAACACCATGGTTCATTTTCATAAAATTTTACCTTTTTAAAACAGGGTATGATTTATATTAACATTAGTTACAGATAGACCATGATCATTATGAACTATTAACGTTCAATTTAAATAAATGTAATTGCACAAGCTATGTAGGCTACAATTTCTATTTGTATATTCATATTGTGAAATAACTCAAACATAATTGTGTTTTATGTCCTCTCATGATGAGCATTATTCTGGGCTGCGTTTCCCAAAAGCATCAATGGTTTCTTATGATCTATATTTGAGTATCGCCTACTTTCGATAGGCCTACTCACATTAATAACCATTTCAATAGGCTACTTCAGTATCGATACGAACATTCCTAGTGGAAAACAATGGAAAAGAAGCTCAGGGGAATGGAAAACGCGTTCTGTGTGAACGGACGCTTGATTGACAGGTCTGATGCTGATGTATGAGAGATGTTGACGATTGCGCAATGGAGAGAGAGTAAAGTTTTAAGTCTCTGTTAAACTGCATTCTTGTCGTCGTTACTTACCATACTTTATAACATCTGCCTTACCCTCTTTGTGCTCTGCACAAATAACTGAGTTATGATGCAGATAAGATCAGACCATCAATAGAGCGCGCCATCTGCTGGCCAAAGTCATTCAAAAAACAAAATATAAATTACATTTTGGTTTTATCGTTGATAAGAGTGTATTCATTAATAGCTTGTTGATGTCTCGTTGACAATTTTTAAACCTACAACATCAATGTTTTATCAAATAAGCGTCCACGTAGAATGATTGACAGCTGAGCGCGTTCTCGTGGCATCTTCTTTCGCGCGCAGGTCACTGTAGTGTCCGGCAGGTGACGCGCTTCGCCCTCATTTTACTCTTCTTTTTTTGTCTCAATCAAAATCAAACATTCAATTTGGCATGCTTGCTTTGCATACATGTCAACGTGCACAGATAACATTAATAAAACAGTAAATAGAACAGAATTGACACACGATTGAATACAGCCACTTGAGAGTGTGCACGAGACAGGAATAAGTGCACTTAAAAATCCACACTTGGTTGAAGTGCAGGTCTGTAGAGTGCTAGACTGATGTCTTTAGGGTGTTGTGCATGTATGAGTATTTTGTAAAACATTTGCAAATGCTTTTAAACACTTGATAGAAGCAGCACAATTTAATTTCGTCATCTGGTACTGAGGAACTACTAAACAGACATTTAGACGTTTGTTTTAAAGTGAAACTTAAAAATCTAAAAGTGCACATAAAGCTCTGGAAAAACTTTACTTGCATTGTTTGCATCAAAAGTTATGCACACTTGAACACTTGGGCCAAATACAGGAAATGCAAAGACTGCAAGTGTGTTACAAATTACAGATTTTTCACTATTATTTCTGAGATCATCTTTCTCATATCACAGTCGTGCTTTGACATTATTAGGCAAAACAAACAATTTCGCCAATAATGTTCTTTAAAAAAAAAAGAAAAAAAAAAAAGTTCTGTCATTTGAACGGTCACGTGTTTGAGCCGCTCTGCCACGCCCACATCATCACTCTGTGACGCTCGCGGCCGCTCTAGGGTGCGCGCTTTCTTCTGCACTTGAATGCGGAAGTGGAAAACGCTTCCTTCTCGTTTCCGGGTTCCGCCTCGCGCACAAACGGAGCGACAGATCACTTGTACCGGGAGCTCACCGGCTCTTTAACCACTCGAGATGGCCGCTCGGTTACCGGCATGCGTTGTGGATTGTGGCACAGGGTGAGTTAACGCAATCTGTCCAGTGCTAACGAAAACCGGCGCTACACGGGCGCGCGCGCTCACTCGCGCTCCTGCACGGATAACATTCTCTTGCTGTATGGCTGTTTTCCGTTTATCAGCTGCTGTTTGGATTTTGCGATATTGGCTTTTTCCAGCTCAGAGATGCGCAAATAACTGTCATGAAATCAGTGTGTTTGTGCTGAATGTGTGATGCTGAGATTACAGGCGCGCGGAGCGGCGAGAAAACGCTCCGCTTTAACGCTCATATGACATTTGTGATTTGTTCTTTTGCGGAGAGGACCGCCTAACATGATTAGATGGATGGTGAAAATTTAAAACTAAAAGTGTTTGAAGAGCAAGTGAAAATGATTGAATCTGTTGTCTTTTATTGTGCGCATGCGCACAGCTGCTTCCTCTTCCTCTACTTCCGTATTCTTGCTGCGGCCTTATATGGGCAAACACAGAAAAACACGAAATCCTGTAATATCCATAACCTGTATCAAATATCAATGCGAGACATTGACGAATGTGTAAAGTATTATAACCGCAGATCTGTCTCTGTTTTGATTCTGTGATGATGTAATTGATCAGAACAGATCGACAGTGAAGATACTTTGACATGTTGAGACATGAAACGTTCTCTCATCTGTGTGTGATTAATTGACCAATTATTTAAAATAAAATAAAAATTCTTAAATGCAAAAGGTTCGTGTGTTGGTCTATGGTGGGGTAATTATGATATCGTTAAAAACAGTCAGTATGTGAGATGTGATCCTTCAGAGTTGTGATTTTAAAGGAATTTTATTTATGAACACACTCTGAATGAAGTGCTCATCATAAAGAAAAATGAATCTGACAGAATGAATTGTTCATAAATGGGACCCGCAGTGTTTGATTTATTCTGATCTGCGGCTCTCCAACCAGGAACTGCGAAATGAGTGAATGAACATGAACATTAATGTTTGCTTTTTGTTTCAGGTACACTAAACTGGGATATGCAGGAAACACTGAACCGCAGTTCATCATTCCGTCATGTGAGTGTCTGTTCTTCTGTGCCGACGACTGTATAGTGCAGTGCACATCTGTAGGGTGCAGTGCACATCTGTAGGGTGTAGTGCACATCTGTAGGGTGTAGTGCACATCTGTAGGGTGCAGTGCACATCTGTAGGGTGTAGTGCACATCTGTAGTGTGTAATGCATGACACTAGTGTACTAGGCTGATGACTTTTCCTGTAGCTCAAACAGTAGAGTGTTGGCGCTTGCAACACCAAGGTAATGGGTTCGATTCCCAGGGAAAGCAAGAATTGATAAGAATGTAAATGTGTACCTTGAAATGCAATGTAAAAGTGTCTGCCAAATGCATAAATGTAAATGTAAAATGTCTGTAGGGTGTAGTGCAGATCGGTAGGGTGTAATGCATGACACTAGTGTACTAGGCTAAAGTCTGTAGGGTGTAGTGCACATCTGTAGTGTACTTGGCTAAAGTCTGTAGGGTGTAGGGCACGTCTGTAGTGTACTAGGCTAAAGTCTGTAGGGTGTAGTGCACGTCTGTAGTGTACTAGGCTAAAGTCTGTAGGGTGTAGTGTATGTCTGTAGTGTACTAGGCTAAAGTCTGTAGGGTGTAGTGCACGTCTGTAGTGTACTTGGCTAAAGTCTGTAGGGTGTAGTGCACGTCTGTAGTGTACTTGGCTAAAGTCTGTAGGGTGTAGTGCACGTCTGTAGTGTACTTGGCTAAAGTCTGTAGGGTGTAGGGCACGTCTGTAGTGTACTAGGCTAAAGTCTGTAGGGTGTAGTGTATGTCTGTAGTGTACTAGGCTAAAGTCTGTAGGGTGTAGTGTACTAGGCTAAAGTCTGTAGGGTGTAGTGCACGTCTGTAGTGTACTTGGCTAAAGTCTGTAGGGTGTAGTGCACGTCTGTAGTGTACTTGGCTAAAGTCTGTAGGGTGTAGGGCACGTCTGTAGTGTACTAGGCTAAAGTCTGTAGGGTGTAGTGTATGTCTGTAGTGTACTAGGCTAAAGTCTGTAGGGTGTAGGGCACGTCTGTAGTGTACTAGGCTAAAGTCTGTAGGGTGTAGGGCACGTCTGTAGTGTACTAGGCTAAAGTCTGTAGGGTGTAGGGCACGTCTGTAGTGTACTAGGCTAAAGTCTGTAGGGTGTAGTGTATGTCTGTAGTGTACTAGGCTAAAGTCTGTAGGGTGTAGGGCACGTCTGTAGTGTACTAGGCTAAAGTCTGTAGGGTGTAGTGTATGTCTGTAGTGTACTAGGCTAAAGTCTGTAGGGTGTAGGGCACGTCTGTAGTGTACTAGGCTAAAGTCTGTAGGGTGTAGTGTATGTCTGTAGTGTACTAGGCTAAAGTCTGTAGGGTGTAGTGCACGTCTGTAGTGTACTAGGCTAAAGTCTGTAGGGTGTAGTGTACTAGGCTAAAGTCTGTAGGGTGTAGTGTACTAGGCTAAAGTCTGTAGGGTGTAGTGCACGTCTTTAGGGTGTTTTCAGGAAGCAGAGTTAAATATAATTCTCATATAGAAGCTGCAGAAGAGTGAGTGTTTAAAAGCAGCTCCCAAAGCCAGTTTCTATCATTTTTTTTTTGTGGCTTTTTTTTAGTAAATATACATTTTTCTAAGTGGTTTATTGGCTTGAAATTGCTTTTCACCGACCGTTTCTAGTCACCTCAGTTTCAAAGCAGCTTTGAGAGAGTGCATGTGTCTCCGTTACAAGTGTGTTGAGCACTGAATCACAAATGAGTGGACAACTCATCGGTCGAAAGATCATAAAATCATCTCACAATCTTCACCACATCCTCAAATAACGCCGTTCTTCTTTTCTTGTAGACTCACGTCAGCACTCAGTTCTCTCTTTTCTGCCTCTCTTCATGTTTGACTGTAATCTGACTATTTCTGGCTTCCCATCATCCTTTTCTTCTGTCAGGCATCGCCATTAAGGAGTCGGCGAAGGTGGGCGACCAGGCTCAGCGGAGGATGATGAAGGGCGTGGATGATCTCGACTTCTTCATCGGAGACGAAGCCATCGATAAACCCAATTACGCCACCAAAGTGAGTGAACCGTCATGAAAAACTGATTTTGTATGTTGAAAAGTTTGGAGGCGGTGAGATTTGTTTTAATGTTTTTGAAAAAGGTCTCATCTGCATTAATGTGATCACAAATACAGTAAAACTGAAATATTATTACAATTTAAAATAGCTATTTTCTATGTGATTATATTGTGAAATGTAATTTATTTCTGTGGTTTTAAAGCTGAATTTTCAGCATCATTACTCCAGTCTTCAGTGTCACATGATCCTTCAGGAATCACTCTAATATGATGATTTGATGCTCGAGAAACATTTATGATTATTATCAATGTTGAATACAGTTTCTGCTGCTTCATAATTTTGGGGAAACTGTGATTAAAATGTTTCCAGGATTCTTTGATGAATAAAAAATGAACAAAGAAAAGCATTTATTTTAAATAGAATCTTTTGTAACATTATGAACGTCTTTACTGTCCAATTTAATGCATCCTTGATTAATAAAAGTAAAAATTTTGACCTTTAATAGTTACAAACACGATACAAGCAGGTTATGGTCCAGTAGTTTGATTGGCCAGTTGTAGTATATGTTTGTGACGCTCCTTGTGTTTTCATTGGCAAGAGCGAAAATCACATTTCTATCCATAATGTGTGTCAAAATGTCACATGACCGTCTAGTTTATTAATCTCTTATGGACTTGTTCAATAAAATCCTTCCAGAAAACATTTTAGAATTTTTATCACATGTAAATGTAATTTCTATTCATTTCTATTTTATTTTGTTTGGTTTTATTTGATTGTATTTAAACAGCACCGGTGTAACCGGCAGATAATGTACAGCTCTGCTCTTGCTATGAGAATAGCTTTTAGTTGCTGATATAGCATTATAGTTTATACTTATGGACTGCATAAAGCGATACGACACTCGAATCAGTCATGTGATGAAGACCAGCAGCCGTGATGATGAAGGTCTATCATCATCATCATCATCATCTGTAGAGTATGAGAATCCGTTAGAAAGGGTGCCGTTCCTCCAGATGTGTGTGTGATCTGAGTGTGTGTGTCTCCGCAGTGGCCTATACGGCACGGGATCGTGGAGGATTGGGATCTGATGGAGAGGTTTATGGAGCAGGTGATCTTCAAGTACCTGAGGGCCGAACCCGAGGACCATTACTTCCTGTTGGTGAGTAACACTCCACCTAAACGCTGATGAGCTTGTGCTTTAGGTGGACACACTTACACATGTGATTGTCCATGTTGATCAGAGTTTTAGTCCTAACCAGCTGACGATAGAGACAGAGCCTATTTAGGCCACGCCCACACCGGAGTATCCAACCATCTCTATTGACTTTGCGTTGCGAGAGGCTGCCTCCATGTCATTTATGACTTATAACAGAATACAGAAAACAATGTCTAAAAGCTGCTATGTGACAAGGTGTACAGCAAACAAGCTAAAAAACAGAAATACGTTTTTATAAGCCGTCGACCCCCAAAAAACGAGCGTTTTTTGACACAAATGGATACAGGCAATAGACCTTATTCACAGCAGCGCCATCTTTGATTTTTAATGGGAATGAAACTGAGGCTGTGGGGGACAGACATGCATCTCTTCAATGGGCTGTACTGTTATTTAATGTGACTATAGCTGCGTGTCCATTACCCTTCAAATTGCGCAAATTGAAATTGCGCATTGAAAATACGCCCAATGGAAACAAGTCAACTTCGCAAAAACTCCCATTTATCGCAAAAAAGTTTTCCCGCTCGCATGAGGAGTTTTTTCAGGCAATTTGAAAAATAAATATTTCGCAAAACTGCAATGGAAACAGTTTTTGCGCATTTACAGGTCACCTGACGTAATGATGCGGTGTGTTTGGACAAGTTTTCTTTATTAAATTCCTAAAAGACAGAAGAATTACAGGAAAACTGAATTCTAAACCTCAAAGTAATGCCACAATCAAGACCTCGAAGCAGAAATGAGCGAGAAACACCCAGAAACACCTCATATGAGCCGCTCACAGTATAAGGGTCTTTCCTTCCAAAAAATTTCAGTTGACAAAAAACTCCCGACAATATAAGCTGTGGAAAATAACTTAGGAGCTTTTTACAGCGGATGCCATTGGAAAAACGGCAAGTCTATCCCTCACAGCCTCACTCTCATACCTGTCATGGCGCTGCTCTGAATAAGGTCTATTGAGAGTCTCATTACTCTGAGAACTAACATTACACCCGCTGGAGGGGAATGTAATCGACGACAGGATTGCTTATCTTACAGAAATATAATATATAAAACTGATATTTGACTCACCAGTGACAAATGTTTAACTTACTGCACACGTAGTGTAAATTTGTCAGTGTCAGGATCCCACAATTTACCCATTCGTTCCAGCCTGTATGCACTTTTATGTCCTTAAACGCTTGTTTTTTTGGGGTCGTCAGCTTATAAAACCTTATTTCTGGGTGTTTTATCTTGTTTGCTGTACACCTTGTCACACAGCAGCTTTTAGACATTGTTTTGTATTTTGTTATAAGTCATAAATGACAAGGAGGCAGCCTCTCGCAATGCAAAGTCAATGGAGACGGTTGAATTGGGTGTGGGCTTGGTCTTCAGATTATCTAATGTCTCTATACTATTTTAGAAATGTTTTTTATTTCTGTCGTCGTGGCTGGAAAAACATGCAAAGTATGACAGTGATAATCTCAGGCACTGTTTATGTGTGTCGTTTAATGTTAAAAGCATCTAATATGATGTTGAATATCAACCTTTTTAGCCTCAGATCTTGTAAATAAATTACAGGAAACACAAATGTTCAACTCAATGTGAACAAACAAGTGTATTTTATGACAAAGATTGTATTAGTGTGCTTGCAGAGAGACTCCGCCCACACACTCTTCTGATTGGTTGTAATTTATAGATTTTGTTACATCTCGTAATCAAAGAAATGGAAACCATTTCAAATAAAATCTCATATTGTCACTCTTTGCGGCTGGTAAGAATAAAACCTCTGATTAACATGGAAAGACACCATTTCAACTCAGTTCCTGGAGGGCCACAGCCCTGCAGAGTTTAGCTTCAACCCTACTTAAACACACCTGATCAGCTAATCAAGTCCTTCAGGCGTATTTGAAAACTGCAGGGGTGTGTGTGTGTGTGTGTTGAAGCAGGGCTGGAACTAAACTATGTAGGGCTGTGGCCCTCCAGGAACTTAGTTTGACACCTGTGGCGTAAAGCGTCTGGTTAGAACATGATGTAACTCTACTAGATGTTAATTTAGACCAGCGCATCACTTCCTGCTCTTGGTTTCTCTGTTGCAGACTGAACCACCTTTAAACACGCCAGAAAACCGCGAGTACACGGCCGAGATCATGTTTGAGTCCTTCAATGTGCCGGGGCTGTACATCGCTGTGCAGGTACACACACACACACACACACACACACACACTCTAGAGCTGCATGATTCTGGATGAATTGAGAATCACGATTTTTTGTTTAAAATAGAGATCATGATTCTGAATAGATGACTAAACAAAATTACATGTAATTTAATAGAGGTTCTGACAAAATGTTAATTATTGAAGTCTATTTAAAAATATTTTATTGATTTGAAGGAATTTTTATTTATTTTTTTAATCAGTTTGAGTGAAAGATTCGATGACTTGTTTCATTACTGAATGAATCTGCTTTTTTGAACAAATCTCTTGAATGAATGATTCAATGACATACATAAAAATGTATAGATTTTAAGTCACTTGTCGCCACCTACTGGTGTAACGATGTAATTGATACAATCTTTATTTTCTTTAAGTATCTTTCAAAAGGTGATTTACTCTACCCTACCGTAGACATCAGTGTTTATATCTGAACTATACACTTTTGTGATGATCTGAATGTTTGTAACACAGAAATAATGATACAGTCTGTTTGAAAAGACTTTGTGAAGCTGTTTCATATCTATACATGACAAACTGCTCTCTCTGGATTGTTCACTTGTCAAAGGTTTAATAGACAGAGCCGAATCCCTGTCATTTAGGAATTAGATCGTGTCAATTAAATCGAGATCACAATCTTTTTAACGATTAATTGAGCAGCTCTAAAACACACACACACACACACATGTCTGTGTTTGGCTGATCGTGTGTGTGTTCGTCAGGCTGTTTTGGCTCTGGCAGCATCATGGACGTCTCGGCAGGTCGGGGAGCGAACGCTCACAGGAACCGTCATCGACAGCGGAGACGGAGTTACTCACGTCATTCCAGTGGTACGTCACACACACACACACACACACACACACACACACACACATTACAGAACAATCATTCTGTCAAATGTGCTGTTTTAATTCTGAATGATTCTGTCCACTTGTGGATTCTGTCAAACAATGTTTGACTCATGTCAGTCCTGAGAGCTGGAATATAATGTGTGCCATTTTTACATTTCATTTTCAAACATTGATTTACACTTAAACATTTTTACATTGCAATCTGGCCATATAAGATCTCTGAATATGGTGTAATTTCTTTATTATAGTATTATTTTATGTTTGTCCTTTTACACTTTAATCTGTTTGAAACTTCTGTTCACTTAATACATTTTTATTGTGTGTTGTTTTACTGCATTAAAATCTTCAGCGTTCTTTTTGTTATATGGAAAAGTTATTAAACTTGTTTATTAGGAGGACAACACTAACTTAATTCAATACCATGATAAAAGCTTTAGAAATTATAGTGATGCGCTGCAAAAATTGATGTTCTTCCTCAGTGTTTCTGTCTTGTTTTCCAGTACAAATATCTAAACATTCTTAAATCAAGATACATTTACTGGAGAAGCAAAATGACTGAAGATATTAAGTCTTGTTTTCTGAAAAATGTGTCAAAATAAAGGGTTTAAAACGAGAAATAATATCAGGAAAATAATTTATTTTTTCCTTTAAGTTTATTTTTCTGACCCCTTTGGCAGATATTTTCACTTGTTTTAAGGATAAACTCACTTAAGTTTGATACATTTTTGAGAAAACTAGACTTAATATCTTGAGAATATCTTCTTTAGTATCTTGATTTAAGAATGTGGAAAACAAGACAGAAACACTGAGGAAGAACGTCACTTTTTGCAGCGATTGAAAATTTGATACTGTCACATGATATGCATATTTTGATGTTTCCTAATGCGTTTTGATCCTGTTGAAGTCGATCTACATGCTCACGGGACTCAGTGGGACAGAGCAGGAGAGTTAAAAAGTCTCTGATTTGATTGACAGGCGGAGGGATACGTGATCGGCAGCTGCATTAAACACATTCCCATCGCTGGCCGGGACATCACGTATTTCACGCAGCAGTTGCTGAGGGAGAGAGAGGTGGGCATCCCACCGGAGCAGTCGCTGGAGACCGCCAAAGCCGTCAAGGTGAGTGTGTGTGTGTGTGTGTGTGATGATCACACGAGCGTCTCGTCCTCCAGACGCTAGCCAGTGAAATGTGACCCAATTCCGATTTTTTTGCTCATATGTGACACATATCGGATGTGTTCTATGAACGTGTAAACAGGGAAAAAACGCATGCATTCGGATATTTCAAGATTTTCGTTTCAGGCCTCATTCATATGTGGAAATAAATTAAATATGTGCCAATGCGACTGTCATGTAAACGGGCAGATTGGATTTTCTGAGGCATTACACCGTGTCCTAACCAGATGCGATGTGATAAGATTCCAGCGACAAATAATGTGTCTGTCCACACTAGACGCGACTGTGAGATGCGTCAAAATCAATCAAAACCCACAGCCAATCAGAACAATGTGTGGGCGGAGTCTCGCGGCACCAGAGAGTAATCTTGACGGCACTCGCAAGAAAATGGATAAGTCGCTACATAATCATATTCACAAATATTACACCATTTAAACATTATTAAAAATACATAGTCTACTGAGTTACTAAAACAATCTTTGTCAAAGAATACACTTATTTGTTCACAGTTTGAACGTTCTTGTTTCCATTTGTTTAATTTCAAGATCTGAGGTGAATTATCCACTGTTGCTTTTACAGCTACAAAGCTGGAGCACTAAATGATATTCAAAGTCACATTACACGCTTTTAACATTAAATAAAGCACATAAACAGTACCTGAAATTATCATCGCCACACTTTGTGTTTGTTGTTCCAGCGCGACGTCGCAGAAAAATATTCTATCCTATTCGGACGGGATTAGCTTTACTAGGGTAGATGATGGAGTGATGTAATTTTACCACAGGACATCTGTAATATTAATGGCCAATTCGCACGGGATCAGAGATCTCAGTAAACCAGCAGAAGTGTGAGAGTAACTCGATTTACACACCGCCGTCACTCATGTCATCATGTGCGTATTATGTTACTTCCTGATATCACGTGCGCAAACACATATAACCTATATTTATATATATAAAACAGTTATGTCCGGTCGAACGTATCACCTGAGGTCATTTTTCCAGACCTTTTTACTGAAGGTAAAAGTCACCGTAATCTTTACTGACATTGATCATGAGCACTGAGATGCACATTCGGACGGGACTAAAATCACTGAGAAGCTCTGGTAATAATTACTTTACTCCACCTCTCCATGATACACTAGTCCCGTCCGAATAGGGCTTTAGACCTGCAGTGTAGACGAGGCCTCTGAGCGTGTCTTTCTGCCGTGCAGGAGCGCTTCAGTTACGTCTGTCCCGACCTGGTGAAGGAGTTCAGCAAGTACGACACAGACGGAACCAAATGGATCAAGCAGTACACCGGCATCAACGCCATCAGCAAGAAGGAGTTCACCATCGACGTGGGTTACGAGCGCTTCCTGGGACCTGAGATCTTCTTTCATCCTGAGGTTTGTACATGCGCACAGACATCTTTCTATTATTGCTAATTAAAGACCTATTTAAAGGGGTGGTTGATTATGATTTCACTGTTCTAACTTTAGTTAGTGTGTAATGTTGCTGTTTGAGCATAAACAACATCTGCAAAGTTACAACGCTCAAAGATCAAAGCAAAGGGAGATATTTGCTTTTAAAGAAATCGTTTTAAAAAACTTCCTCTGGGTTAGTGACATCATGAATCCTAAAATTTACATAAACCCCGCCCCCTGGGAACAATATTAATATTGCTATTAAAGAACATTATAGAATCTGCATAATAATCTTTGCACTTTTTTTTTTTCTTTAAATACATTATCATCGTATCAGCTAAATTTATTATCAGTCGACATCTAATTCATATGCATTGATATTAGTACACAAACCAATTTGAGTACATGTCTGGCCTAGGAAAATTTACACTCTTTATTCAAATATTATTCAAAATGATTTTCTAAGCATATTGCATAGTTGTGCTTGGGGTCGATTGTTTTATGTGATGATAACACTGAAACAATTTTTATCCGGGCTGTCATACAAAGAAATTATGAACACATGCAGAACCAATGAAATATTAATAACTGATTATGTTGTAGTTAATAAATGCTTTTTTTTTGCATAGTAAAATAAAACCAATAGCTTAAGTTTACCTTTTTTTGCCCAATAATTTCGTCAGATAAATACCTTAACCAAGCTTAGTCTTTTGTTTTTCTCTCATATAAAAAAAAAATTCTCATATTTTGAAGGTTTAAGGTCATTAAAAACAAATATCCCCTCTGGACATCACTTTTGGCCTCTACTGTATGTACATATTGAGTCTTGAGTGTGTTAATCATGTTTTGCTGATAAGTCCTCGTTGAATGTTTGCCCCAGCCTGTTTAATTAAGTAAAATATTCTCAGGTACATTCCTTAGATATTTTGGGGGGTTGTTCATTTTGTTTGTGCAGTTCTTCAAAAATTTCTTAAATTGGATTTAAAAAATAGTCCCCAAACCGCACGCTCACACACTCTTGTTTCCTCTCCCAGTTCGCTAATCCAGACTTCACCCAGCCGATCTCTGAGGTGGTCGACGAGGTCATTCAGAACTGTCCTATCGACGTGCGCCGTCCGCTCTATAAGGTCAGTAATGCTTCTCTGTGCTGAAGGAACAGGGTTTCTACTGGTCTTAAAGTCTTCCACAATTCCACAATTTAAGGCCTTATAAAGGTCAGAGCAGAAAGGCTTAAATTCATAAAGTCATGCATTAAACTGCAACAACAACAAAAAATTGTCGTGTTCTAGTACAAATATCTAAATTGTAGATGCGTTTACTTGAGAAGCAAAATGACTGAAAAAATCAGTCTAGTTTTTGCTTAAACCAAGAACAATTTGCCAAAGGGGTCAGAAAAATTGTTTTCCCTTTTGAATTAAGATTATTTTTCTGACCCCTTGTTTAAGTTTTCATGATTTTTTTTCAAAATGCAACTTCATATCTTCAGTCATTTTGCTTCTCCAGTAAATGTATCTTGATTTAAGAATGTTTAGATATTTGTACTGGAAAACAAGACAGACACACCAAGAAAGAACATGATTGCATTATCATCAGAAGGTACAGTAAAAGTTTCCATATTCTAGTGCCGAGGAGGTATTCAAGCCTTCAGCTTTATCAGTTTTGTAAAAGGAATTAAAAAGTAATGTAAATCTGTTGTAAGTTGTATTTCCAAACTCTAAAGTGTTGCTACGTGTTGTGTTCCCTTCATTTTATTCTTTAAATTTTCTTTACTTGGTCTTAAAAAGGTATTTGTAAAGCTTTAAATCTATCATTACACTGCAAAATAATGTTCTTTCATAGTGTTTCTGTCTTGTTTTCCAGTACACATATCTAAACATTCTTAATTAATGTACATTCACTGGAGAAGCAAAATGACTGAAGATTTTAAGTCTTGTTTTCTATTAAAAAAAACATCAAAATGAAGTTAGTTTTTGCTTAAAACAAGAAAAAATGGGGTCAATTTTTTTCCACTTTGAATTAAGTTTTTTTTTCTGACCTCAATGGCTTGTTTTAAACACTTAGTCAGTTAATTTTGGCATTTTTCATCAAACAAGACTTCATATCTTCAGTCATTTTGCTTTTCCGGTAAATTAATCTTGATTTAAAAATGTTTTGATATTTATACTGGAAAACAAGACAGAAATATACTGAGGAAGAAAGCCTTTTTTTGCAGTGTATGAAACCTGCAGAAACCCTGTGTGTGTGTGTGTGTGTGTGTGTGTGTGTGTGTAAATGCAGAAACCCTGTGTGTGTGTGTAAATGCAGAAACCCTGTGTGTGTGTGTAAATGCAGAAACCCTGTGTGTGTGTGTGTGTAAATGCAGAAACCCTGTGTGTGTAAATGCAGAAACCTGCAGAAACCCAGTGTGTGTGTAAACGCGCGTCCTCTTTTGCAGAACATCGTTCTGTCGGGCGGCTCCACCATGTTTCGTGACTTCGGCCGGCGTCTGCAGAGAGACCTGAAGAGAACGGTCGACGCTCGCCTGAAGCTCAGCGAGGAGCTCAGCGGAGGAAAACTCAAGGTCCCGTTTAAAGATCATCTTCAGCGTCGGTGTGTTTAGAATGAGAAATGAACTCAGAAAACTCAATATCTCCTCTGCATCTCTTCTGCTCTCACAGCCTAAACCCATCGACGTTCAGGTCATCACCCATCACATGCAGCGATACGCCGTGTGGTTTGGAGGATCCATGCTGGCCTCGACTGTGAGTCACACACACTCACAGACTCACTGACGCACGCACACACACACACTCGCACACACTCGCACTCACTCACTCACTCACACTCACACACACACACACTCACTCACACACACACTCAGTCACTTACAGACACACACAATTTACAGCTACTTGCATTATCTTTGTTGAAAAATTGGTTTATTGAAATGCGAAATATTAACACTTGACTCAGCCATTAAGTATAATGCACTATTTAGGTGTGCATAATTGAAACTAAAGTTAAATGCATTATAATAATTGCAGTAGGGCTCTCTCTCACTCTCTCTCTCTCACTCACTCTCACTCTCTGACACACTCACTCACTCACTCACTCACTCGCTCACTCGCTCACTCACTCGCTCACTCGCTCTCACTCTCTCACTCGCTCTCACTCACTCACTCGCTCTCACTCACTCACTCACTCTCTCACACACACTCACTCACTCACTCTCTCACACACACTCACTCACTCACTCTCTCACACACTCTCACTCTCACTCACTCACTCTCACACACTCTCAAATTTACAGCTACTTGCATTATCTTTGTTGAAAAATTGGTTTATTGAAATGCGAAATATTAACACTTGACTCAGCCATTAAGGATAATACATTATTTAGGTATGCATAATTGAAACTAAAGTTAAATGCATTATAATAATTGCAGTAGGGCTCTCTCTCTCTCTCTCTCTCTCTCTCTCTCTCACTCACTCACTCACTCACTCACTCGCGCTCTCTCTCACACACTCACTCACTCACTCACAGACTCACTCACTCTCTCACTCACACACACTCACTCTCACACACTCTCACACACACTCACTCTCACTCACTCTCTCACACTCACTCTCACACACACACTCACACACTCTCACACTCACTCACTCTCTCACACATTCATTCACTCACACTCTCACTCACTCTCTCACACTCTCACTCACTCTCACACACTCACTCACTCTCACACACTCACTCACTCACTCTCACACTCACTCACTCACTCTCTCACACTCTCACTCACTCACTCACACACTCACTCACTCACTCACTCTCACTCACTCTCTCTCACTCAGTCACTAACTCTCTCACACACTCACTCACTCTCTCTCACTCTCACACTCACTCACTCACTTACAGACACGCACAATTTACAGCTACTTACATTATCATTGTTGAAATATTGGTTTATTGAAATGCGAAATATTAACACTTGACTCAGCCATTATGTATAATGCACTATTCATGCATAATTGAAATTAAAGTTAAATGCATTATAATAATTGCAGTAGGGCTGTGCAATTAATCAGAATTGATTTTTTTAATATCGATTTTGGCTTTCAACGATTGTGAAAACCAGTCTGAGCCGAACGCGGATGAGCAAATGTGCTTCACGTACACCCAAAACAAAACAAAAACATGCCTTTTTGGAGGGTATTCATTCCCACAGTGGTTTATGTCTTAAGTAAATGCACACCGTTGAGAAAAAACGCGTGTGTATCGGTATATTGGATCTGTGCATTCGCTCTTAAAGCGACAGTAGTCTTATATTCCTGCTGTTTCTGTGCCAGAGAGCCACGCTTTTTCCCCATCACATATTTAAATTATCATCGAATGCTCGAACGCTCAAAATTCATCCTGCGAAATCCGTTTTGAAAATGGACATTGTGTTACAATGAAAATTATACTTCAAACCTTTTTAGCGGCTCAATTTTTCTGATGGCAACTTCAAATTTGGAACACGACTTGGTTAGACATGGCTTTGATTTTCTAGCCATTTTAGAGGCCAAATAATTTAGTAAAATATGCATTTCGTATAAAATAAAAATGTTTTGTTCAGTTCACTTGCTTAGCAGCAACACACTTTCATCAATATTTTGCTTTAAAAAAATTCCAAAGCATTCATGAGTTTTAAGCATTTCAGTTCAGATCTGAGCTCTGATAGTTTAACAGGTTCATGCTTGTTTTGTCTGAAATGACGTCGTCTAGCGAGTGACCATCTGAGAACGTCTCATCTGACGAGGAATCAGACTTTCCTTGATCAACATACGCTAACGTTCCAGCGTTCACTGTTACACTTTCACATATAAAGAGACTTCATTTGTATGAATAAAAGCTTCTTTTATTGCACAGGTCAGAGAGAAACGGAGCTGCTGTTTAATGGCCTTATAATAATTAATCAATTAAAATGTCCTGTCTGTGAATCACTGTTTATCGGAGCATCTCTCTGAGAACTCAATTACACTGATGTTTAGTGATGATCCTCATTACAGTCACTCTGCGGGATGTTAAATCAGGATCCCTTTAAAGTCTTCTCAGTTTGAGCCAATTTAAAGCCATAAAAAGTCTTGAATGGAATAAGAAAGATCTTAATGATCATTTCAAGAGGTCCTTAATTTGGGGACAGAAAAACAGGAATCACAAATTTGACTGATTTTTAAACTTCAAAAGATTCGGCCGGTGATTTAAAAGAAGCTAATGTGCATTTTAAAAATCGAAGCGTTTGGGAAATTATACGAATATTTATAATAATGAGATGTATAATAAGATGTATACATAAACATACACATCTTCTGCTCACCAAGGCTGCATTTGAATTAAAAATACAGTAAAAACAGCAATATTGCTAAATATTATTACAATGTGAATATATAATAAAGTGTAATGCATTCCTGTGATCAAAGCTGAATTTTCAGCATCATTACTCCAGTCTTCAGTGTCACATGATCCTTCAGAAATCATTCTAATATGATGATTTGCTTCTCAAGAAGCATTTATGATTATTATCTATGATGAACAGTTGTGCTGATTCATATTTTTTACTGATACATATTATTTTTCGGGATTCTTTGAATAAAAATGTTCAGCATTTATTTGAAATGGAATCTTTGTAACATTATAAATGTCTTTACTTTCATCTTTGATCAATTTAATGCATCCTTGCTGAATAAAAATATAAATTTCTTTAGGAAAAAAACAAAACATACTGGCTCTAAACTTTTGAACAGTATTGCGTAGATATTAAACCATATTTTAAATAAAAATAATCACTGACTCATTCGTTTTCTTTAAAGATTTAAAGGCTGAAATGTGACATTTTTCATCTTTTTGTTTTTGCCAGATCTGTTTAAATCATGTTTTTTAGTTATTTTAAAGTTTAGGATGTTCCCATAGACCCCACTCATATGGTGTTAATTTCACTTGTGCATGTATTCAATAGGGTTTTTAGATACCCAGTTAAACACTTTTGTGACGTTGTGTTTCTCTGCTTTTCAGCCGGAGTTCTACCAGGTGTGTCACACCAAGAAGGACTACGAGGAGATCGGCCCGAGCATCTGCCGCCACAACCCTGTGTTCGGCGTCATGTCCTAAACCATCACACACACGCGCACACATACACACTTATGGGATGGTAGGGTGCAGAAGCAAAAATAAGAAATACTTTTTCTATTGTTGGTCCCCTCAGAGTAGACACGTGTCCGACGGTGAAAGACCCGACTGCTGGAAACATACGAACATATGTTTTTTTGTTGATTTTATCCCAGTGTAAGCAACCGAAACAGCTTCAGTCTTCAGTGAATGTGTGACGGCGTGTAACTGAACTCAGATTGATGATGAAAACTGGACCGGCGTCATTATTGTCATTTAAGGGTGTAAAGAATCACATGTTGAACTGTGTGTACGGCTCCATCTTGTCCTTTTATTTTAATGTTTTATGACCCTCGACCCCTACCACATTAAAGCAAAGTGTTTCCCGCTCTACTTTGATACTTGCTTTCAATCTATCAAATTTGTGACTAAAAGAAAACTTTACGAAAAAATCCCATATACTGGATTTTCTGTCTGTCTCTCTCTTTCTTTCATGGCATTTTAGATACTCAACTGCTTTTACCTTCAGATGTCATTTATTCATGAGTGCAGACCAGTCATGTGAACATGACTGAGTGGAATGATGATTGTGCCAGTATTAGCAGAAGCTTGTTTTGATAAAGGCAGATGACACATGGGTGGGATTTATAAGTGTAATGGTGAAACATTCCAATAAAAGCTCATGGTTTCTAATGAACAGGCTCACATGTGTGTTTTCAGCTCTATTTCTGACGTGACTTTCGGTTCAATAGGCTTAAAACGTCATTCTCCTCTTAGTATCGAGTTTTTCAGGAGCATCTCAATCATGATTCTTAGGCCTACTGTAAACTACCATTCAAAAGTTTGGGGTTGGTAAGATTTTTGGTCAGAGAGTCTTGTTGACTTCCAGTGTGGAAAAATGTATTATGGAAGTCAATGGTGCCCCACAACTGTTTGGTTACAAACATTCTTCAAAATATCTTACTTCGTGTTCAGCAGAACAAATAAATGTATATGGGTTTGGAACTTGAGGGTGAGTGTAAATGACAGTGTTTTCATTTTCGGGTGAACTATCCCTTTAATAAGGTCTAATAATTTTTATTTATTCATGATTTTTTTTCTTTCTTTTTTTCTGAAACGTTTTAGTTGGTTGTTCGTCTAATATTTTTAAAATGTTAAGTACGTTCATGCCATATTGTAATTATCGTAATTTCGAGATAACACAAGTCACGTTCTAATCGGAGCTGTTTAACGCTTTTCCATTTTAAATACATACATATAATATAAATTCACTTAAAAACTGATAGATTGTTATGTTATCAGAAACATTATGTAAAATTATAATCAGATGCTTCTCGGGTTTTCTTCATATTTAAATTATCTAATTTAAATCGCGCTGAATCTGACTCTCGCGAGAAGTCGTTATACTACTCTACACAGCGAGCGAGCGTCATTTTACCGATTAAAACCGGGATGGATGTGTGTGTCTAAAATGTGTCAAACCGAATAAAATCAGTCCTTTAACTTGCCTCACGAAAACAGATGTGTAGAGTTAAAACACGTAGAATGGCTGCTTAATTGAGTCTAATGAGCTTCAGTGTGTTTAGATGTGTGTTTTTGACAGTTGGAGTTTGAACGGTTTTGGCTCATTTGAACATTCCGTCGATGTAATAACTGTGAATATGGGATAATTTTCCCGAGTTTTGATCGTTTTTTTATTTTAAGGAAAACCGTGTGTCGGTTCAATTATATAGTCAGAAAGTCAGAATTCAAACACGTGCTGATGTTATTTAAACCACAAGTAACATAACAGACTCAGAATAAGATTAGAGATGAACTGTATGAATTACGATGACTCAATTACTGCATGAGAGAGAGAGGGAGAGAGATAGAAAGAGAGAGATAGAGGGGGAGGCGAGCACTGCTCTCTCAATTCATTCGCGTTCATGATGATCGAGGAGCTTCTGTCAGACAAACTCCAGATTCGATTCACGTTAATCGATCGCACCTTTGGATCTTCGTCTCTTTTCCTCGATGAATCAAACCGCCAGCGCAGGTCATCAGGTCAAATGTCAATCATCCGCCAAGAGCATCACAGTAAGTGTGTTTGAGTGTTTTTTCCAATGCACCGACAGGTTGTTTGGCGTCACACAACTAATCAAACACAGATGATCAATAATAATTGAGCTGATGGGATTATCATGCAACACCGTTTTGTTTTGTTTTACTTTTTTTTTTTTTTTTTTATGCATGACGCACAAATGCAGATGAAATCAGACTGATCAGATCGATCATAACGAATGCATGGAGTCAGTTATTGCCTACAATGATGGGATGCAGTTCTCCAATGCATTAACAAAGGCAATGTTTACAATGTGAGTTTAGTGTTTGTTTGGTCTACTTAAAAGTGCATGATTGATTGACAGCAGACACACAGTCTGCGAGAACTGATGCATGGAGGGGTTGAATCCTCATGCACGAATGAATTCAATCCGAATTCAGATTCTGAAAGTTTTATTAATGAACTCTAAACGGTGCAATTCGAGATTCCCAGTCACAGCGTTCAGGAGGGGAGAAAACAAGACACCCTGGAAATATCCCCCTTTTTATTGTTAAAGAATCATATATAGATTAATGTTACACTAATGTTACACTTTAATGTTTTAAAGTATTGTTCATTTAGTTAATTCTAATTGCAACTTTAGAGTGTTTCTGATCATTTTATTCTTGGATGGGCTACTATAGAATATCATGAACTTTTCCAATCCTAAACTAAGTTTTCTTCTCTAAATGGTCTGAAAAGTCTTGATGTTGTTTTTTTCGGCTCTACTAGAACAGGTTTTCATGCTTTAATGTTCAAAAAACACATTTCCCCCAATATTCTCCATTGTTGCGGCTCCTCTCTTCCCAGTCTGTCAGTAACGCTCTGTTTACTTCCTGTCTCTATGAAGCTCCGCCTTCTGAAAAGCACACTGTGCTCTGATTGGTCGGCTGGAGCAGTGTGTTGTGATTGGTCAAGCGCTTTGAGCGTGTCAAATTAAACTAATTTAGTTGAACTTAACAATAAACGTCAATAATTAAAACTCTTTATTTAGACTTAGGCCTACATCATACCCTGCTATGTATGTCATCTTTTTTTTTATGGTGTAACATTATCTGAGAGATGTGTTTGTCAGCGCTGACGGTGTTGCCAGTCATGAGATTAATAGTCGGACTGATTTAATTACATTTTTAATGTTATTTTGTTTATTTTATGCATTATATTACCACCCATTATCGTCATTGCACTCAAACACGGAGGATATGACTCATTTACGGTGATCAAACCAGACATTTTGAAATAATCCTCTATGGGCTGAAATTATTCCTTTATTTAAACAACTTCAATTTGATCTAATTATTAATTATTGCATCATAAAGTGCGTGCATGAAATGTTTACATAACATACATAAATTACATGCATAATTAAATACCATTTAATATGTTTCCCCCCAAACCTTTAATCTAATCCCCCAAAATAGTCGTGATTTAATATTTTAAGATTTGTCTAGTTCTAATGCTCTTTAATGTTGTAATATTATGACACCTTTTTTCTTTGTTTCACAATACTCAACTGATGATTGTAAACTGAGGTTGGTGTCTTTAGAAGAAGTATCTGTGCTGAATTGTACACACATAAGTCACAGCCATTGATACAGGCATGTAATGTTGCTGGCCTTTTACGTCTAGGAGATTGTAAGTCTGTGTACAGGTAATTGTTGTTAGGAAATCATAAACCGATCCTGCTTGTGTGTGTGTGTGTGTGTGTGTGTGTGTGTGTGTGTGTGTGTGTGTGGGTTCCTCTTACAGCAGTGCTGGAAATGAGAGGTCGACCAGTAACACAGCCCTCATCACTCTGTCCATCATCTCAAACGCACATTATATACATTCACACAATGCAATTAGTATGGCACTAGTGTGTGCTCATATTACTTCAGAGAGGCTATCAGATATGCTTATAACAGGAGACTCCGGTTACACACTCACACAGAGTCATAGAAAGCATTGCAGCACTTCCCAGTATTACACTGAAGCGTGTATCCGTCATGACACACACACACACACACACACACACACACACACACACACACACACACACACACATGCGCGTGTAATTAGCAGAGAGAGCGACAGCATCTGATAACTGAATGTCAGAGTCGAGAACATCGGACAAATAAGATAAAGAGAAGGAAAGTGGCATTAGAGGAACTGAAAGGACAAAAGAAACATGGTTGTTTTGTGGTGAAGAGAAGATGGATGATGTTCAGAACACTAATATCAGATGAGTTCAGATGCATGTGTGTGTGACATTCCCAAAAATATCAAAATACCAGTTGTGTGGTGACTTTTATACATTATTACATTGAAGTCATTCAATTCTGTTCCAAATACTCCCATGAAAATTCAGATAATGGTTCAAGAGTGACAGTCACATGATGTGTAGTATGTTTGGTCACATGATGTGTCAGAAATGGAGTATGTTTGTAGTAAATATAGTATTTTTAGTGGCCAAAAGTGATGTCTGGTGGGGATATTGTTTTTAATAACCCTACAATTTCGATTCATTAAACCATCAAAATATATGGAAAATATATTATTTTTTATGAGGGAACAAAACACTTGGTAAACTTGTTTAACATATTTATTTGACAAAAAAAAAAGACAAACTACAGCTACAGGTTTTATATTAGTATGCAAAAACAAGAAGCTCACAGGAAAAATAAACTTTGACTACAACATAATTAGTTATTAATATTTCGTTGGTTCTTTCTTGTTCATAATAATGTCTTTGAATGAAAGCCTTGATAAAAAAAATGATGTCGGCCCAATTTTCACTGCGTTATCATCACTAATAAAACAAATGACTCCAAGCACAACTACACAATATGCTTACAAAAAGTATTTTCTACTCTTGAATGGATTGAGTGTTCACTCATCCTGAAGGTGAATTTTATTCAGTGAAATAACAGCTTTACTGCACAAACATTGACTCACTTTATTCAGCAGATGATTTCAATTTTATAAAACTGTACCCAGTATGTATTCACATGTTTGACCTTGTCCATCACAGCCTGGCTTCGTTCCAAAGTACTTATAAATGATTCATAACCTTTACCTTTCTGGCCTTTACAGCCGCTGTTTCGAGTGTTGATTAACAATTTTGCTTAGCAAACACTGGAATGATGGTTTCCCGTTATTGGTGTTATGGCATGTAAAAGAGGAATTAAGGATGATTCAATTGCCTGTAGATGATGTTGGTGGGCGGCAGCTCGCTAATGCGCCGCATAACTCCTCACGCACCCACGCAACACATGCAGGAACATGCAAACACACAGCACTTGTGTAGTCCAATGTAAATTCGGTCCCACTTTGTATTAAGTGGCTTTAAGTACTAGTATGTACTAACATCGAAAAATAAGTGCAATGTACTTATTGTGTTCATGTTGTATTGTAAAGCACTTTAGCTGCTATTGAGGTGTGATACAGGTAAGGTTAGGGACAGGTGTGTGTGGATATGGGTCGGTTTAAGGATGGGTTAAGGTGTAACGGAAGGGTCAACAGTGTAATTATTAATGTAATTACGTAAATTAATTACAGCTGTAATTACATGCAGGTATTTATAAAATAAGTTCAATGTAAGGACATGTGATGTTGGCATGGTGTCCATGTGAAAGATGTTTACCCAAGGCTATCAACAGTAAACCAGGAACACAGCCTAGTATTTTGTATGTTTATTGTTTAACATACTGTTTATTAAAACCAAATTACTTAGTCTCCATCAGGTTTGTGTAATTTTAAAGAGGACATATTATGGCCTTTTTTATAGTCTTGATGGTGTTTTCTGGGCTCTACTAGAACAGGTTTTCCTGCTTGAATGTTGATTATTTTCCTCATATTCTCCATTGTTGCAGCTCCTCTCTTCCCAGTCTGTCAGTAACGCTCGTGTGTGTTTCCCGCACAACGCCGTAACTCACTGGTTCACTACCATGGTACGATAGCCTGGAAATCCAGACCTAAATCTTAAAGATTAATGGTCTGGCGTCGACTAATGAACATCGGCCAGCTCGAGGGGCGGCACCAAGCATGCATTTGAAAATCTCACTGCACGCAATTGGATAACACTACGACCAATCACAACAATAAACCCCATACGCTTAGCTACCAGCGGAGCTAACTGGTAGATTAGACTCTCGCCGTATCCGGTCGGCAAAACAGCAAAAACGCCCTTCTTGCAAAGGAAGGATTCGAGCGGCGTCTTCTGTTCCTCTTTTAGAGAAAAAGCCAAGTCTAACTCGTTCATTGTAGCGGCCAAAGCCGTTTCAAACATCTGGTGTTCATCCATAGCCATCTTGCAATGTTTACTAATGACTTCGACGTCACAGCGCTGCCGTCATCTCGCCTCTGGCCCGCCTATATCAGATAACCCGATGTGATTGGTGCAGCTCGGATACGAGGGCATATTTAATGAGCATCATTACTCGACACCAGAGTAAACTCGCTGAGCAAATTCAGCTTGTGCTCTCGCGAGAACTCTGGATTTCCAGGGTAATGGTACGATGCATCTTTGAAGAAACCAACTAGCTAGTCACGACTGTTTCCCGAAACCGAATTGTCGCAAAGTGGTAGTTAATAACTTATTTTAATGAATCTGTTTCAAATCGAATTCATGCTAGATGTTTTGCTATAAATTACGGACATGGCATCTGAGGACTATTTTGCTTTATTTCCAGATTCAATCATAGACTCGTTCCTGCGTACTAGAGCACGTTCGCACATGCACACTCTTCAAAAACGACGCTTTAAATCTCTTGACAAACAAAAAGACGTAAATTACATTTGTATGTATTCTAAATAAAATAAATATATTGTACTAAATGTCAGCTTGCTTATTTGGCTCAAAATAAGGATTTATTGAGTACACATGTCATGCAAACAATAAACTCTGCTTCTAACCACAGATCAAAAGCTGTCATTCCAACTACACAACTTTGCGATGCTGTTTGCGAATATTCGTTAGAACGATGGTTTCGGGAAACTTGGACGACTATGGATGAAACTTACGACCATAGTTGGCTAACGATGCTTTCGGAAACGCACCTCTGTTTAGTTCCTGTCTCTATGAAGCCCCTCCTTCTGAAAAGCACACTGTGCTCTGATTGGTCGGCTGGACCAGTGTGTTGTGATTGGTCGAGTGCTTCGAGTGTGTTTGGAAATGTCCCGCCCCTTACCATAACCACCAGTTTCAACACACTGGCTGCGTCCGAAACGGTATACTTCCTTACTATATAGTAGGGAAAAAACAGTAGGTGAGCGAATAAGTATGTCCGAATCCTATGTATCCATAAAAAAGTAGGCGAGAATCACCTGGGTGACGTACTTAATTCTCGCGAGATTCGGACATGCGTATACTTATAATGCGTTCGAATATGCCTACTTACCTACTATATAGTAGGAGAAAACAGTACGTGAAAGGAGTAGTATGTCCGAAACATCAGTATTCATAAAGAGAAGGCGAGGAGTTCCCGGATGATCTACTGCTTCTGCACAGATTCTGAAGAGCTCGTAGATCGATCCTTTTCTATCCCAGGAGGCCACGGGAGAGGATACGTCATAACTGAACATCGTGGAGATCAGCGACGCAGGCGCTTTCAAACGTGAGTAAACACGGTTCCTTGTGTTAAAATCGCATGTGTTCAAGGTGTAAAGACGTTAGAAAGTATATATAGTATAGTTGTGATTTTTCTGTAAAAACACCTTTTATTATGTATAACTAACAGGGGAGCTTATTTTAAATGTCTATTTACATCTGACAGGAAAATATTCTATACGTATTGCAGATGAGCACATTACAACATGAAATAGACATCTGAGTGATGAATGTGTGCTATTATGTAGAATTCACTGTTGTCAACACGGTTTACATTAGATAAATGTATAAAGTAATCTGTAAAGTTACTAAACATAAGTTATCTATTTTATTTGTGCATTAGTATAGGCAACTGTTGATAAATTGAGGAACATTTATGTTGGATAAAGAGTGAGTTTACACATCAGCAATAACCTCAACATGTAAATACAGTATTGAGAACATAATCACTGTTCACTGGACCTGAAATAAAAAGATAAAGAAAAATAATTTTGTTCCTTCTAATACAGAAATCAAATGACATTGTGCTGTTAAAATGACTGTTTTTGTATTATGTTTGTCCATTTTTGTAGGATCTGAAATCTCTGCAGAATTGTATATCATCATCACTGAGGATGAGGAGCCCAGAGCTGAATCCTGGAGATGGTGCATGGATGAGACCCTCCATCACTCCACCGGCCCGCAGGATGCAACAACCTCCGGCACGAAGGCACGGCTCACCTCTGGCCATGAAGAAAATAGAGCACTAGTGTTAGGGCTGCACAATATATCGAAATTATCGAAATATCACAAATGTATATATCGCGACGGCTTGTAATAACTGGGGTCATGAACAAAAGACAAAGAGAAAATCACTCACTGTTCTCGGCTGAATAACTTTTGTAGCTTTAATAAGAATCAGTATATATTTCACTCATACAGTGAAAACTAAGCAGTGTTTTATTTTTACATTTGATTATTCAGTTTCTGTTGTTTAATAACCCTAATGTAGGATAACCTGAACCCCGTGGTTTACACTGATGTTAAAATAACACTTCTTACGCTACAGTAAAACATTGATGTTCACTTTCAGAAGTTGTAAGGATGTTTTATTGTCACAAAAAGAATGTGAAACACATATGTAGGTTATATATTTTAAAATATATTTTAAAGATAATTTACGTTTATTTTACACATTAGCGTTATCGTATCACATATCGCATTTTTCTTCAATATCGTGCAGCCCTAACCAGTGTGTTTTCAGCATGTCAAAGGCTCACTCCACTGTGATTCGCTCACGCCTCCATATCCCTTTCCCATCCATGATCAGATCCCAGTCTGACTGCAGCAATGATGGACATGATGGACGGCAGAGACAGGTGAAGGTGGGAACGGTGGTCAGCTGATACATCAGAATAAAGCCGCAGAATGAGAACCGCTGTGTTGAGATGGCAGGAGGATGTGTGGGGGTCACCGCCTGAGAATATGTGATTGTTACAACAAGAAGTTTGAACAATGTGTTGTTGATTTGTGTATATATATTTATTTATTGTGATGGTCAATCTTTTACTAATTTATTCATGCTTCTTATTGTTGTCAGTAAATACAATATAATGAATTTCATTAATTAATGCATTAGGCTAATTTATTGCTTGACTGAAAATTGAGATGTGTTTACTGCATTTATCTAGTGTGTATTCATGCATAGCTGTCATATGACAAAAATTACGTTTAGCTTGTTTTACTAAAAATATATAATTTACAGTAAAAAAAGTAATATAATTAAGTATTGTTCAGCGTTTATCATTATTGTAGTGCATAAGTGTTGGGGTGGGCAAGCAATGCAATTCATTTTGGGGTCATTTTAATTTTTAAGGAGTGATGCTTGAATTTTCCCAGAATAAAATCAAGTGTTCTCCAAAGGCGAGATCTTCGCACAGCTGCCCGTCTCCTTTCTGGAGATATAACAAACCCTGAGGAAGACTGTTCTAGGGCTGTCGAGTTACTGATGTTAAAGCACCGGTCGCTCATATCATTTTGTTATTGCAGAATTTATAGTTATATAAAGATCAGGGAAAGATATCATGGTTGTGTCTTTCAACAATGAACAATCATAATGACAAAAAAAACAACAACAAAAAAACATATATCATGCGTTTGTGTACATCATAATATAAGATTATATACACGGGAAAAAAAGCACAATGACAAGGTTAAATACCTTTTGAATAATTCATCATAATACATAAAGAAAACACATTTTTTTGTTTGCTAATTATAAGCCTGAGGGATAAAACGAGGGTTAAATTCAACAAGAAAAAGAGGAAAATGGAGATTTAAGCGACTTTTGCTTTTGTGGGTGAACATTTTTGCATATAAAATTTAGAAATTAACAACATACAAGAGATGACGATTTGGGGGTTTCGTAATAAAAATAATATCTTTAAGGATAAAACTGTGGGTTAAAAATATAAGAACTTAAATCAACCCATGATGTATTGGTTATAGGCCTACTACAATCACAGCTGTTTCTTCACCAAGACCACAGTAAGCAAGTTTCATCTATAGATTGCAGATAGATGAGGTAAACATGTCGCGAATATCTTTTAAGTTGTTGCGCTTGTGATAACGTCGTACGTCGTCACATGATCACGATCAACATGGCGAGGGATGATGTACGGATTGCATTCATACTTGATACGAGATCAGGCTATATCGCTCCTAACTCTTTGAGAGTTCGTTAAGTAAGTATTTATTGAAATTAAGTACTTGAGTATATGGTTTGGGACGCGGCCACTACTAACTAACTCAACCAGGCCCCGCCCCTTTATTCTGCGTATGAGTTATTTAAATGAGGAATATTGTGAACAAAACTTCAATGGAGGCTTTTCATGGAGTTCAGTGACACTGATATAGAGAATATATCCCGCTGGAGGGACTTTCAGAGCTTTTTCATGCTCAAACTGCAACATCACACACTAAATGAACACGAAGAAAGCATAATAGGAGCCCTTTAACACACTGTTCGACCCATGGCCTATTTTTGTACTGTTTATTATCTCCTCAACTTCATCTTTCGCCTGTTTCTTAGCAGCAGAGTTAAGTGGCTTTCTTCCCACACATTTTCCCACAGTTGTAATGGAACTAATGGCTCTTCATATTTGAAGTTACACACAGATTCTCTGTAATTGGTCGCCATAAAGTGGCACATTGCAGCACTTGTCCCTGATTTAGAAGGTCTTGATTTGCACTAGTGATGCTGTGCGTTTGGTTCTTATAGATGTTAAAGCCTTGTGCTGAGTTAGAATGTGAGAGAATCTCTTTTATTCATCAGTTTATCCTCTGAGGTACCAGAAGTTATTCAGTATTTGACTGCACTGACTATCAGATGAGAATTGAGATGAATAATTGCACTATTGTCTTTTTAGATAATATGAATTTGTCTCATATATAAAGTTGCTGCTTTGAAACACTCAGTATTGTATAAAGCGCTATAGAAATAAAGGTGATTTGACTGACTTTAATCTCAGAACTCTTGTAAGTTATTGCTGCATGTTGACAGTGAGTGTAATGCTAATGCTTTATTAATTACTGTAATTTAATTACTTTTCCCTTGAAAAAGTAAAGGATTACTCTTAATTGTTATGTAATTTAATTACAGTTGCTTTTTATGTAATTTAATTAAACACTGAACAATTCTTTATAACATAATAGTGGATTTAACATCAAAATCTAACATCTAATGTAAATGTATATGTTTTTAATGTTCCCTTCTCCCTTTAAATACTTTGCTCAGTTCAAGAATAATTCATGCAATTTATATTATTTATTTGAAAGGATTAAAAGAGCAGTTTCATGTCTATCCTTGTAATGTTCAACTGGTTGAGGTTGATATTGGATTTAGTAGTAGTTAATATAAGTAATGCAATACTTTTTAGAGAGAGAGAGTAATTAGTGTAGTAATAGTATACTGTCCACAGGGGATATATGTTTTTAATGAGCCTACAAGTTCGACTGAGGAAAATATAAAAATATATATATATAAAATATGAGGGAAGAACAAAACATTAAATTTGGTTAAGGTATTTATTTGACAAAATTATTTGGCAAAAAAGTCAATCTACAGCCACAGGTTTAAAAAAATAAATAATTTTTAAAAAATAAATAATAGAAAACAAAAAGCTCAGAGGAAAAAGTAAACAGTGACTACAACATAATCAATTATTTATATTCCATTGGTTCTCTCTTGTTTTTGCATGCGTTCATAATTTCTTTGTATGACAGCCTAGATAAAAATGTCACGATTTGTCATGTGTCATTGTGTTATCATCACAAATAAAACAATCGACTCCAAACACAAGCAATATGCTGACAAAATCTTGAATAATATTTGAATGAAGTGTGAAGATGTCAGTTTTCCTACAGGCCGGACATCAATTTTGCCCACAGCTGCACACAATACTTCTATCAAATTGATGCCATTAAGCTCATCAACCATAATCGTATAACCATAATGGTAGTAAAATATGTGGCATATGCTGATTTCACTTTTCACATCACTCATGGCCACTACTGTAGATGCACTGACTGCCTGAACTGCTCATTCCTGACCACTAGAGGGCAGTGCAACATGGCAGCTTGCATGAACTTCACTCAATCTAGTGGTTCTCAACTCCAGTCCTCGGGACCCGCTGCTCTGCACATTTTGTATGTCTCCCTTATTTAACACACCTGAACCAGATCATCAGCTCGTCAGGAGAGACTCCATGAACTGATTTGAGTGTGTCAGATAAGAGAGACATACAAAATGTGCAGAGCAGCGGGTCCCGAGGACTGGAGTTGAGAACCACGAGTTCAGATGTGGAGAAGTTATGGATCATTCCTGCTCTTCAGAATGTATAATACACTGCATAAAATATTAAACAGTTAAGTTTTAAAGATGTGAAACGTATTAGTTTTATCACAGTATAGTGATCTCTTTATTATGATTGTCCTTTAAAAAAAAAAAAAAGACCATACCTTATATTACAGTTTTTCTCAATTGCTGAAACACAATTTCTGAAACCGCTCCTTTTTCTGAAAACGTTAAACACAACATCTCATCTTCAAGCACTATTCACAAAACCTCTGACTCCTCTTGCAAAATGAAACTTTCTCCTCAAAACAGTTTTAGCTGTGTTCAAAAACACTCAGTCATAAACACAGGGATCAAAATGATATGCCCTCCTCCCCATCTTCCTCTTTCTTGCCCTCCTCTTCCTCTTTCTTGCCCTCCTTCCCCTCTTCCTCTTTCTTGCCCTCCTCCCCATCTTCCTCTTTCTTGCCCTCCTCTTCCTCTTTCTTGCCCTCCTCCCCCTCTTCCTCTTTCTTGCCCTCCTCTTCCTCTTTCTTGCCCTCCTCCCCCTCTTCCTCTTTCTTGCCCTCCTCTTCCTCTTTCTTGCCCTCCTCCCCCTCTTCCTCTTTCTTGCCCTCCTCCCCCTCTTCTTCTTTCTTGCCCTCCTCCTCCCCCTCTTCCTCTTTCTTGCCCTCCTCCTCCCCTCTTCCTCTCCTCCCCCTCTTCCTCTCCTCCCCCTCTTTCTTGCCCTCCTCTTCCTCTTTCTTGCCCTCCTTCCCCTCTTCCTCTTTCTTGCCCTCCTCCCCCTCTTCCTCTTTCTTGCCCTCCTCCTCCCCCTCTTCCTCTTTCTTGCCCTCCTCCTCCTCCCCTCTTCCTCTCCTCCCCCTCTTCCTCTTTCTTGCCCTCCTCCCCCTCTTCCTCTTTCTTGCCCTCCTCCTCCCCCTCTTCCTCCCCCTCTTCCTCTTTCTTGCCCTCCTCTTCCTCTTTCTTGCCCTCCTCCCCCTCTTCCTCTTTCTTGCCCTCCTCCCCCTCTTCCTCTTTCTTGCCCTCCTCCCCCTCTTCTTCTTTCTTGCCCTCCTCCTCCCCCTCTTCCTCTTTCTTGCCCTCCTCCTCCCCTCTTCCTCTTTCTTGCCCTCCTCCTCCTCTTCCTCTCCTCCCCCTCTTCCTCTCCTCCCCCTCTTCCTCTTTCTTGCCCTCCTCTTCCTCTTTCTTGCCCTCCTCCCCCTCTTCCTCTTTCTTGCCCTCCTCTTCCTCTTTCTTGCCCTCCTCCCCCTCTTCCTCTTTCTTGCCCTCCTCCCCCTCTTCTTCTTTCTTGCCCTCCTCCTCCCCCTCTTCCTCTTTCTTGCCCTCCTCCTCCCCTCTTCCTCTTTCTTGCCCTCCTCCCCCTCTTCCTCTCCTCCCCCTCTTCCTCTCCTCCCCCTCTTCCTCTTTCTTGCCCTCCTCTTCCTCTTTCTTGCCCTCCTTCCCCTCTTCCTCTTTCTTGCCCTCCTCCTCCCCTCTTCCTCTTTCTTGCCCTCCTCCTCCCCTCTTCCTCTCCTCCCCCTCTTCCTCTTTCTTGCCCTCCTTCCCCTCTTCCTCTTTCTTGCCCTCCTCCCCCTCTTCCTCTTTCTTGCCCTCCTCCCCCTCTTCCTCTTTCTTGCCCTCCTCCTCCCCCTCTTCCTCTTTCTTGCCCTCCTCCTCCCCTCTTCCTCTCCTCCCCCTCTTCCTCTCCTCCCCCTCTTCCTCTTTCTTGCCCTCCTTCCCCTCTTCCTCTTTCTTGCCCTCCTCCTCCCCTCTTCCTCTTTCTTGCCCTCCTCCCCCTCTTCCTCTCCTCCCCCTCTTCCTCTTTCTTGCCCTCCTCTTCCTCTTTCTTGCCCTCCTTCCCCTCTTCCTCTTTCTTGCCCTCCTCCCCCTCTTCCTCTTTCTTGCCCTCCTCCTCCCCCTCTTCCTCTTTCTTGCCCTCCTCCTCCTCCCCTCTTCCTCTCCTCCCCCTCTTCCTCTTTCTTGCCCTCCTCCCCCTCTTCCTCTTTCTTGCCCTCCTCCTCCCCCTCTTCCTCCCCCTCTTCCTCTTTCTTGCCCTCCCCCTCCTCCCCCTCTTCCTCTTTCTTGCCTTCCTCCTCCTCCTCCTCCTCTTCCTTTCCCTCTTCCTCCTCCTCCTCTTCCTCTTCCTCATCGCCCACCTCGCATACGCACTCGTCCTCGTCCTCTCACATTGTTTCTTCTATCCATTCTCAGATTTTCTCCTTCCCACCTTCAACAACCTGTTTTCTCTCTGAACTGGCTTATATTGGTTGTGTCACATCATTTGAAACAGGTTAAATCGATTGTGAGTGGTTGTGTTCAGTCAATGACGCGTGTTCTCTATTTGTGTTTGACTGTTGCCACTTGTGTTCTCCAGTGTGGATGACGTGTGCATTACAGTGCAGAATGTGTTTTGAGAATGAGAATGTGTTTAGAGTTTTGCTGAAAAGTCTAAGTGAGATCTGCCAATTGTGTTTTACCATGTGAAATGGTTTAAGGTATTGACAACAGACTGCACAATTAGCTCAATGAGTTCAGGCAACTGAGAACTTTGCTCAGCCAATGGGTTTTAGTGTTTTAGCAATTGAGAAAAACTGTAAAAAAATAAAGGTTTTTATTGTCATTGATGCTTCCATGGAACCACAAAAGGTCCTTTATAGTGGAAAAAGGTTCTTTAGATCATTCAAATGTTCTTCAAACTAAGAAAAAAATTGTTCTTATAAGAACTGATCACTGAAAAGGGTCTTTGGGGAACCAAAAATGGTTCTTCTATGGCATCGCTGTGAAAAACCCATTTAGGAACCTTTGTTTTTAAGAGTACACTGCAAATAAATTATTTTTTTACTCAGTATTTTTGTCGTTTTCCAGACCAAACATCTGAACATTCTTAAATCAAGATACACTGACGACGAATCTCTTGAATGATTCAATGACAAATACATTTGTTTACAGTCACTTGTCGCCACCTACTGGTGTAACGATGTAATGATTCAATCATTAATTTGTTACTTTCAAGTTATATTTCAAAAGATGATTTACTCTATAAATAGACATAATTTTTGTCCAGGCTGCCAAAATATTAATAACTGATTATGTTGTAGTCAATGTATGCTTTTTCCTCTGTACTTCTTGTTTTTCTGTGTATTTTTTATTTCTTTTTATTTCTTTTTTTTGCATAGTAAAATAAAACCTGTAGCTGTAGTTTGCCTTTTTTGCCAAATAATTTTGTCAGATAAATACCTTAAAGGGGTGGTTGATTATGATTTCACTTTTCTAACTTTAGTTAGTGTGTAATGTTGCTGTTTGAGCATAAACAACATTTGCAAAGTTACAACGCTCAAAGTTCAAAGCAAAGGGAGATATTTGCTTTTAAAGAAATTGCTTTTTAAGGACTACAACAAACGGCTGGTAGAGACTACACCACATTCCTCCCGGGTTATGGTGCGTTCAAGTCCTCCTGGATGTTCGTACATACGAGGTGGGAAGTCGTGCTTATAACGGCATGTGCGTTCAAGTCAATTTCGTCGGAGCAAAATGGCGGAGTACTTTCTCTTAATTAATTACACAAAAATACAGTAAGATTCTTAAACTCTTGTACTAGAAAATGAAGAACAAAGAAATGTGCATCAGGTGTACTTTGTATTTTTACGTTTTTAATTATTTATGAAGCCACTGCCAGCTCATCGTTACATGTTGCATTGTTATATTATAATACTATCATATTCTGTGTTGGCGATTAGCTAACTGCTCTGTAAATAGAAAAGCCTGACAATATCACAGCTAAATACCTTTACGTATTGTGTATTCCGCCATGTTAATCACTGACACGCCCCCAACTCGTACAGATCGGGGCTTAAAGAAAATCCCGAGCTCCCCACTGGTATTTACGACATTGTGGTGGCGTTCATGTGCGTTCAACTCGTAAATACGATCTATACGAGATGACTTGAACGCACCATTTGTGACATCACCAACCCTAGAATTTACATAAACCCCGCCCCTTGAACACGATGATTATCAAGACAGAATATGCTAATCAATGACTAGAAGATAACTACACATAAGCTACATAAACTCATCAACTAACCATTCAGAAATGTCCTGTTGCTTCTACATGTTGTCACTTCTTCTCGAGTCTCTCCATCATTGTCTGACTCTGGTTTGAACATAAAAGGCTAAACGTTTTTGAAATCTCCAGTGCATGTGTGTGTGAGGTAAAAGGACACAAGCTGTTGAAGCTCCGCCCTCTGTACCGGGAGCAGCAGCTCATTTGCATTTAAAGGGACAGACACAAAACGGTGCGTTTTTTGCTCACACTAAAAAATTGACAACTTTAACATGCTTTATAAAAATATCTGTGTGGTATTTTGAGCTAAAACTTCACATACACACTCTGGGGACATCAGAGACTTATTTTACATCTTATGAAAAGGGCATTATACCAGCCCTTTGATTAAGTTTAGTGTTTTGGTCTTCCTTCATATTTAAAATATTAAAAAATATCAAATATTTTCCTCATATTTTGATGGTCTAATCGGGCAAATATTTCTCCTGGACATCACTTTTGGCCCCTACTGCATCTGGTTTATATAAACCAAACTATTTTCAAACAATTAGAATTTGGTGTAATTCAAACACGCTGTGTTTCTCTCAGCTTTGAGCGCGGCGAGAACGAGACCGAGTGATCATTCATCAATGGCATGTCATTCAAAACCAAAGTGCTGTTTCATCCCACTTTTGTTCTCCCTCACATGAATCAGAACAGCTGTAGTCGCACCCTAATTAAATGCAGTTGCAGCCTAATTAAATTTAGTCACAACCACAGGAAAAATGCTCTGATATTGTTGATCAGATTATGTGTCAATTTTAAAGCTGTAATCCTCAATTAACAGAGTGTCAGTAAAGGTCGCCGGGGTCAGAGGGCAGAAGACTTGGAGGACTTTATTAATAGTGCTGAATCCAGCACGTACTTGTGTAATTATCACTCTGACCCGGAATAATTAGCATACACTCCCGTGAGAGAGAGAGCGCTGTCTCAGCTTAATGAGTGTAAAGCCACTGTCACACACACACACACACACACCAGATGAAACCAGGACACACAGCTGAGCTCCAGCCAGCTTCTTTTTTTGACAGATCCAGTGAGCTTTAGTTCTGGTTAGTCATCATCTGGCCCAATCGGGTTCGTTGTTCAATGAAAGAATCGTTTGAAGTTCTACTCACAAATAAGTCAAAGTCAAAAATTCTTTTTTTTCAAAATTTGTCAAGTCTGCTTATGACCAAATAAAATGTTTATATTTTTTATATATATATATGATACAGTTTGTATAAATTACCACTATTTTCCAATTTATCCCTGTAAATTCTCATTAAGTTTCCAATTTGTAGTTCCCATCTTAACTTCCAATGGAAAGTTTCCGGATAATTTAAACGCCCCTCACATTTGTGATTGTCTCATTTGTAAAAATTGATATGATTTGGGCTAAAACTGTTGATTATTGGTGTTGTTTAAAGGAGAAGGTCAGTCTCTTGGACAAAGATTAAAGGCGAGGGGGTTTAAGTGGGAACACAATTGACCCTTCGCAGGGAGTTTGATTGACAGGCGATCTGACCAATCATAATCCGCCATCCGCCATTTTTGTCCGACAAAGCAGTCAGGAGAGTTAGTAGATTAACATTGGAGGATTTGAACTTGAAAAACGGAGTGTACTGACGTCTTTCAGTCCATAACTGCAGTTTGATCACTGTAAATAATGAGTAAAACACTTCAGATTGGATTTTAAATTGTCAGTCAAGTGTGTTGCAGCAGATATGTCCACAAACACATCATAAAGTGATTATGTAAAACAGTGAGTTTGAGGGTGATGGGAGGAATTTAAGACCGATCAAAGTCAAGTCAACCTTTATTTTTATAGCACATTTAAAATCAACAGAAGTTGACCCAAAGTGCTTTACACATCAAGCAAGAATTAATAAACACATTTAAATACAACATCAGCTTCTAAAACCCAGTTCATGATCTATTCAAAAGCCAAATAAAACAGATATGTTTTTAAAAAAAGACCTAGAAATGGCTAGCGATGGAGATGACCTCGCATGGAGAGGAAGACTATTCCATAATTTCGGATCCTTCCCCGAAAGGTCACCCTTAGATTTATAACGACAATGAGGATTAACGGCAATCAATAGCAGTCGGTCAGAAGACCTGAGGGCTCTAGTTGGAGAGTAAGGGTGTAAAACATCACTCATATATGTGACCCTGGACCACAAAACCAGTCACATGGGTCAATTTTTGGGAATTTGAGATTTATACATCAGCTGAAAGCTGAATAAATAAGCGTGTCATTGATGTATGGTTTGTTAGGATAGGACAATATTTGGCAGAGATACAACTATTGAAAATCTGAGGGTGCAAAAAAATCAAAACATTGAGAAAATCTCCTTTAAAAGTTGTTCATTTATGTTCACGATTGTGCTGCATTCACTCACAGAAATACAAGTTTTATATATTTACGGTAGGAAATTTGCTAAATATCTTCATGGAACATGATCTTTATTCTAATGATTTTTGGCATGAAAGAAAAATCTATAATTTTGACCCATACAATGTATTGTTGTCTATTGCCACAGATATACCCGTGCGACTCGAGACTGGTGACGTGATCCAGGGTCACACATGTGTGTGCCTTGTAAACAAAAGTCATCATTTTAAAACCCACCCTGAATTTCAACTGCAGTGAAGAGATACTAAAACTGTGGAAACATGATCCCGTTTTTCTTGATCCTGTTCACAGCCTGGCTGCTGCTGGACGAGCTGTACACGGGATAATGCAGTTTAGGGAAGAACACTATACAATGATTTTCAATAGTCTAACCTATAAATAATAAATGAGTGAATCACAATTTCCAAGTCGGTTTGGGAAAGGAGAAGTTTTATTTTAGCAATTGATCTCAGATGGTAAAAACGACTCTCTTGGACAAGTGTATCGTATAGACTGAACGTACAATATGTCCATATTATCCACACACACACACACACACACACACACACACACACACACACACACACACACACACACACAAGCCGGTGAAATCAGGTCAGAAAGAGATTCTCTCTCTCATTCTTGAACACCTCGCACAAGGTTGTCATCACCTTGACTAAATCTGGAGCTCATGAATACAGAGGCGAGATCACAGAGCTTTATATTTTCAGGATGTTTGGAGAATCTGAAAAACCTTTGAAATGAGACATAAATACTGCAATATTAAGTTTACCTGACAGATAACATGAAGTCCAGTACTGGTGAGCTGTGAGTGACACACTGTGTAATGTTTCCTATGTGTTTGTGCTGTTTGAGCATGAAAAAGTGAGTTATTCTCTATATCAGTGTCAGTGTTTCTGAACTCCTGAAACGCCTCCATTGTAGTCTTGAGATTCTTCTGGGAACGAACACGTCACAATATTCCTCATTATAATAATTCATACGCAGAATAAAGGGGCGGGGCCTGGTTGAGTTAGTTAGTAGCGTGTTAAACTGGCGGTTATGGTAAGGGGCGGGACATTTCCCAAACACACTCGAAGCGCTCAACCAATCACAACACACTGATCCAGCCGACCAATCAGAGCACAGTGTGCTTTTCAGAAGGAGGGGCTTCATAGAGACAGGAACTAAACAGAGCGTTACTGACAGACTGGGAAGAGAGGAGCCGCAACAATGGAGAATATGAGGAAAATAATCAACATTCAAGCAGGAAAACCTAAAAAAAAAAACATCAAGACTTGCAAAGCTAACAGCATAACCGTACAGCACCTGAATAACAACTGCAAATAAACAACTTTCATACTGTATTGAGAGTATAAACGTATATCATTATTACACTATACATTACATTGCTTTTAAAAACTACAACATTCAAATCCACCCACAGACATTATCAGTATGTTTGTTCTGTTTTATTTATTCATTTCCACAAACAGTTCTGTTCTTTGTGAACCGACAACATGTCAATCATATATCACCTTTATTTATAGCTACTAGCTCGATACTCAAAGCAGCTGCACAGTGAAAAACAGGGAAATAATGACCATTGATGCACAGAATTCAATTCTGCTGTAAAGCAGCTCTAAATAAAGAATAGTGTCATTATTCAGCTGAAGTCAGTGTTGATTTCATTCAGTGTAAAGCATGTCACAGATGCATCCTTCAGTGATTCAAGCCATCGATTTGTGAGTTTTTGGCAATATTTAATCAATGATGTGAATGTGATCTCAACTGTTGTTTCCATGTATGAAAGTCAATGCAGGTAATTTTTATTTTATTTGTTATAATAACTTCCTGCTCCTGTTGTAATCCTGCTTCTTGTCCAGCATGTTAATCCTCAAACGCTGCTGTCGTCGGGCTCCTATAAAAACCCTTTTTCCCAGTAAATCTCTTAAAGGGATAGTTCACCCGAAGTTGGAAATTCTGTCAGTAATTACTCTCCCTCATGTCGTACCAAACACGCAAGACTTTCGTTCATCTTCGGAACACACATTAAGATATTTTTTGATTAAATCTGAGAGCTTTCTGTCCCTCCATTGACAGCTACGCAACTACTTGATAGTTATTACTCATGTGAGGAGTGAGATCTGGTTAATTCCTAATGCTAATGTGTTGCCTATAGGATCAGGATTTTTGGAAAGTTATGGACTTTTCCTCCTGTTTTCATCTGATGTCTTTTGATTGGATCCTTTCTACTGTGGAAATGTTATTCATTGCAATTTTTCAATCTTTTTTTGTTGTTGTATCTATTAAGAGTGAATTTGTGGTCCAATCCATCCAAATAATTCCTGCTTTTAATCGCTCTTTCTTCTTTTAGAGGTTTATCAACAATTATTTTGGCACAGTTTAGTAACGTGTTCGAAATGAGTGGACCGTTCATGGAAAAGCCAACCATACTATGGAGAATTCACGAAAGAAAGAAAAAAACATTTAATATAGTTATACTTTACATCTAAATGTTAAAGGCTAAACCCCAGGTCAGAGCCTGACTCCACCCACTGGCAATATTTGAAAAATGCTGGAAAAGTAGGCAGAGCCCAGTGGAGAGGGGGCGTGCATCTGAGATGTATCTCTCTGTAGACAAGGGCGTGGTTAACTGGTACCCTCTGACGTCAGAGGGTACCACAACTTCCAATAGGAAAATTCAACTGCAGTAGCCACTGTTCAACCTGAAGAGGGCAGCACTCAGACGTTTTAACGCCATATTTTGTAAAATTAAAACACTTTAAACACAAATGTCAAAAAAATTACTTGAATCAATGAACAGCACTAATAAAGCCCCATTCTTACAGATCATTAACTAAAAAAAAGTTGGTTTAGGGTTTAGTTACCCTTTAAACTGTTCACATTTTACAACACATTTCAAAGCTTCAAAAAAAAAAGAGGGATCAAAGCTGTTCACTTGAATGATCGTAAAATTCACATTTTATAAGTGCATTGACACTAACTGAATTTTTTTTTGTAGAAACAAATATAATCCTGATTTAAGAAAAAAGCTGTATCAATTTAGCTTTATATCAATTAAGCGAAAGACGTCAGAGAAATCAAAAGAAGAGTTACACAAAGTCACACCCATATAGTTTTATTCATATTAAATGGTAGGCTATTCAAAAATAGATTAAATGAAGAGCAAATGTTTTTCCTCTTTTACGTAATTCTGTGTTGGATGTCATTCAGAAGTCACTCGAGGTCGCGCTTCTGGTAGAAAACAAGTTGACATTGATGATGCTCCTCAGGGTCTGACTGCAGGACAGGTGTCACAGTCAAGATGCTGGAACTGATGCTCGCTTGCAGAATGCATTAATGCAATTACTAGAATTGCATTGATGCATGCGATATCCTTGAGCTCTCGTGCTGTTCAAGGTGCTGTCTGTCTCTCTGTCTGTGGTTTCGCGTCATCAAGCCCCCCCCAGGCTCAGCCTCAGCATCAATGCGCGCGCTGCTCCCGCCTTCTGGATTTGCATCAGTTATTTTCCCGTCAGTTTAAGTTCGCTCGAGCTCAGAATAAGAGACACATCGTTCGCAACGATCGATCACGCGTTCCGGTTGCGGTGTAATGCCAAACGCGCCGCGCGCGCTCCTCCTCCACGGACGAAAAGCACACGGAGGAGCGACTCGAGATCACGATTCTGCAGTGCTGCTGGAAGCGCCAGTTTGGGTATTTTTGGCATTTCTCAGCGGCATCTGAAAGGGGAATCAAATCATGACGGCCACCAAAGAGCAGCAAAGCCAGAGACCGAATCCGCAGGACGAGGTAACGAACGGCATATGCGTTGCACACACACACACACACACACACACAAAGATGCGTGGCCGCTTTTTCACTGATTTGTAACGGCTTTGCTACCCGAATCTGGAGAGTATCAGGTAATGGACGCACGAATCCAACGCCCGTTCAGTACATTCATGACATCACCCCATTCGGTTCTAATGTAAGGGGTGCATATAACAATTCTGCTCGTGTTTTTAATTTCATCCGCGTTTCTTCCCGCTGTCAATCGCGAGTATCAGTTTTTGCGCGTGACGATTGTAATTGAGAATCGGCGCACGCGCGCGCCCGTGTCTAAACAGTGTATAAAGTCATAAAATGAAATCACGACATGACACCGAATAAAGACTCAGAGGTGCTTCATGTCTGGCCGGTTCGGGCCCGCGGGTCACCTGTCCGTGCCGCGAACCCTTCGACACGGTGCGACAGTCCGTCTGTGAATAATTGATCGCGGCTTTCTCTGACATAAGAGCGAATAGCTGATGAATCTTTCATCAAAGCTGCTTTGAGACACTGTCACGTTCACGCAACGGAGCTGGACTGGAACATGTTTGGGGTAGTTGTCGCATCTAGTGTTGAAGGTTTGAATATGAGTGGATGTTGTTCTGCATCTATAATATCTTATAGTATCCAATAGACTTTGTATTTGAGTGTATTTCTCTGACACCATTACCCCTTATGAAAATTAACCATGGTTTCACTATAAATAAATAAAAACTTGGTTATTATAGTTAAAACATGGTAACCATAAATTAACCATGGTTTAGCTATACTAACCATATGGTATTTGTAGTAAAACTGTTGTTAAACAAGTGGTAATCAATCCACCATAAAACTGTTTACTACACGTTTATAATAAAACCATGGTTATGTTTCATAAGGGATGTGTCACAGTTGTAAGTCTGGATGTCCTTTAAAGAGCACATTCAGGGCTTTATACCAAATGTTTGCAGGTTTCACCATGAGAACAACTTCTTATTCTTTACAATGACTGACATTAATTTAGAGATCAGATTTAGCAATATTATGGAATTATGATATTTTGTAATTATTTAAATCTGACAAATTTTCAAATCAACATCTCAGGAAAATGGGTTACGAAACCGGGCATTGATTTCATCATACATGATAGAGACGCCAGGACTTAAATCATGTTTATCAGGCATTCTGGGAGACGCAACATGTGAATAGGGAGATCAATTATATCAATATTCCTATGAAATATTATGGAAGTGTTGCCAATTGTTACTCCTATTACGCTTCTTTTTTCATTACAAGTTGCCCCCAAGAACACATTAGTATGCAAATAAAATACAATTTATAGTTGTATTGAATGGGAAAACCCATTTATGGCCATTTTTCCCACATACAGTATTTCCATAACAGTTGAGAATCATTAGTTAAAAAAATAAAAGAAATCCTTTAATCTAAAAATTAATTGGTGAATGACACAAAATCACATTGTTTTTGCCTATACACGTCATTTCATGTCCTTTTTTTTTTTTTAACAGCTGAGTCCTGGTAGCATGAATCAAAAATTTTTTTTTTCTTTTTTTTTTTCTTCTTCCTATGCTCTAAACAATGTAATGACATACAAAAAAATTAAATTCCAAAACTTAGTATATAAAAGTATGTGACAGTGATTAAGCATAAAGGCACTGCATTCGTTGATGATGAGTTTGTCATATTTTGTTTCCACTCATCTCGACGTTAGCATGGTTTATCCTACATTCTGAAATGCTTGTTGGCGGCTGATATCCACAGATGACCTGAGGAGCGAGCGAGTGTTTCAGCTGTGGGACGAGGCAGTCATGCAGAAGTGTTTTCTGCAGGTTGCTTGTGTTGGATGTTGTACACCTGTGTTCTGTGAGAGTCCGTCACTATAGCATCTTCAGACCATCGCCGGTGTCTCTCTTTAAAACAGAAACACATTGTCGGAGAAGTTTGATGTAGCTTCAAATTGAAAAGTCTTCCTGCGAGGACATATACAGCTTACTTTTTTTTTTAATGAAAATGCGTTTTAGCCTTCATTTTCACAGCCGGCCTTTCAGATGCACATTCCAGATTGCTTTATGGGTTATTAATCTAGAGAATGTGGCATTTATTGGAATGAATGATTGAGTGGTACAGGCAACTGTAAAGGCTCTTTCACATCACAAACTAATGTTCAGAGCAAACAAGATTTTGAATAGAAGTAATGCATTCCTTTGTTGCCTTTCATGCCGGGGACAATGTCCCGATTCATATAATTTGAGCTTTTGGTCACGTGTCTCAAACCACACTGGGAAAAAATCTGCATTAAACTGTCTTATCTACTGTCACAAAGCCTTAGACTTAACCAGTCTATTTCTCTTAAACCAAGGTTTAATGGAGAAAGTGTCACATATCTGGTAGGGTAAAGGCCCATTCGTACTAAGAACCATAACTTTTAGCGATGCACCAATTTTGACTGAGACCGATAACCAATAAATCTACATATTTGAAAGCCTATAACCAATATATTGGTCTAAATCCAATTTTTTAAAAATATTTTTTGAGAGCCTGATTACAAAAACAATAGTCTCACCATTAAAATCCATGTCCTAAGCACACAATTATAATCATGTTCTCATTATAATTTTATTTAGCCTAGGGCCTATATGACAGATTTGTGATTCGCATATTGCACTTAATTGTATTCCTATTAAAATATATATATATATATATATATATATATAAAAATATATATATATTTCAAGCAATTCCAAACCATTTCCAGTGCACATCTGAAGTGTCTCAGCTGAAGGAAATAATCCATTATTTATCGGCGTTAATATATCAGCCAAATTTTCTTATTGGGCCGATAACGAAAACATTAAAAAAATGGACATATATCGGGCGATAGTCGTGTGTCGCTTAAAAAGCTTGAGCTTTTGGATGAATTCTGATTGGCTGTCAATGTTGGAAAAATTATTGGAAAAGTTGGGGAAAAAATGATTGCTCTGAAAGTGATTCCATTCCTCAGTGTTATTATTATCATAGTTGTGTTGTGAACTCTGCTATTCTTATTAAATAATTATTATTATTAAAACTTTGTAGTTATAGTTGTTCAATTTCAAAAGGGCTGCTATCAAAGCAAAACATTTAGTGACAATATGGTAATATTGTTGCAACATTTGTCAAAAATAGTGCAGATAAAAAGATTTTTTTACCTTTGTGTATTGCATTTGTGTATTGCATTGATGCGATTCGACCTCTGCCTTCAGCTGAGTGTGTGATGCCTTCACAAACATAACAATCACATTTACAGTGCAATACTATTATATTCATTATAATCATCTTTTGTGTATTAGTTTCTCTGTTCTCTATTCAAAATGATTGCACACAATGACATTAAGATGTCAGATGCAGGGAACCATAAAACTCCATTCTAAAAACAGCTCTGCGCTCTGTGGAAATGTCTCTGTAGTTCAGTGTCTGTGTGCAGGGATGTGATATAATGATGTAGTTCATTACTGGATTATGGCTGTGCAATCATTACTGTAAAAATGGTATGGTTTGATATATGTGTACATATACACTATCGTGCAAAAGTTTGGGGTCAGTAAGATTATTTTATTTATTTATTTATTTATTTATTAGAAGTGACAGTAAAGACATTATAATGTTTTAAAAGATTTGTGTAAAAAATAGATTCTGTTCTTTTGAACTTTCTGATTATCAAATAATCCTGAAAAAAAATTTTTTATCCCTGTTTCCCCCCAAAATATGAACTGATTGATAATAATGAGAAACGTTTCTTGAGCATCAAATCATCATATTAGAATGATTTCTGAAGGATCATGTGACTCTGAAGACTGGAGTAATGATGCTTCAGCTTTGATAACAGGAATACATTCCAGTTTTACATATATTCACATTGGAAAAAGTGATTTTTAAAATGTAAAAATATTTCACAATATTACTGTTTTGCAGTATTTTTGATAACATAAGAGCAGCCTTGGTGAGCAGAAGAGACTTATTTCAAAAACATTTTGAACGCTAGTGTACATTTATCTTGTACAATTCTTGCCTTTAATTCTGTGTTAGCGCCACCACATGCTCTGGTGTGTGTAATTGCAGGGGCTCTAGACATGTGATCAGTGTTGCCAGCTATTTTCAATCGGACAGTAGCTAAAGCCTGCTCAAAGTCGCTAGATGACGTAATGCGCCAGTCTGCAGTTCACATGTTTTCACTCCTAATCCATGCTTACATACTGTCATTTTAATATATAACCGAATGACTGTCCAATAAAGCTGTTAGACAACTGATCGTGTATGATATAGTGACTGACTACAAATCAGCAGTTGCTACAGGGGTCTGAAAAGTCACTAATTGAGTTGGCAACAAACATGTGACCCTAAGATCAAATATTTTTGGTTTGATGGATAGACTTGCTCAAAAAAACAAAAACGGATGTGAACATATAGAAATGCATTATCTCTATTCAAAATCTTATGTAAATGTGTGTCTGTATAAGCCATTAACCATCATCTTTCATCAGAAGCTGTTAGCTTTCATCAGTGAGAGGAAATGTTCCTGTGTAGTGTTTCTGGTGCTTCATATAAGCAGCAAAAGAGAATTAATTTCATCATATGCTCACGCCGTCTGAGAGACGCACACACATCGAACGCGCGCACATAAAGCCGCTGCTCATACAGAGTTCATTTTGCCGCATTATTAGGCTTCAACGCCTTGTTTTGTGGAAATGAAATTGGTTACAAGAATTGTAAAGTTTCAGTGGTTGATGTTAAAGGGGTGGTTGATTATGATTTGACTTTTCTAACTTTAGTGTGTAATGTTGCTGTTTGAGCATAAACAACATCTGCAAAGTTACAACGCTCAAAGTTCAAAGCAAAGGGAGATATTTGCTTTTAAAGAAATAGCTTGTTAAGGACTACAACAAACGGCTGGTAGAGACTACACCACATTCCTCCCGGGTTAGTGACATCACCAACCCTAGAATTTACATAAACCCCGCCCCCTGATCACGATTTATAGATTATCATGACAGAATATGCTAATCAATGACTAGAAGATAACTACACATCAGCTACATAAACTCATCAACTAATCATTCAGAAATGTCCTGTTGCTTCTACATGTTGTCACTTCTTCTCGAGTCTCTCCATCATTGTCTGACTCCGGTTTGAACATAATAGGCTAAAAGTTTTTGAAATGTTCAGTGCATGTGTGTGTGAGGTAAAAGGACACAAGCTGTTGAAGCTCCGCCCCCTGTGCCGGGAGCAGCAGCTCATTTGCATTTAAAGGAACAGACACAAAACGGTGTCTTTTTGCTCATCCTCAAAAAGTGACGACTTTAACATGCTATATACAAATATCTGTGGGGTATTTTGAGCTAAAACTTCACACACACACTCTGGGGACATCAGAGACTTATTTTACATCTTGTGAAAAGGGCATTATACCACCTCTTTTAATATAACCTTGTTTAAAGTAAAAATATCGACAGTAGTCAACATTTGAAGTGGATCAAAAAAGTTAATCAAAGTCATCCTAAGACAAGAACTGGTATTGATCAAAATTCATGTATAACTTTGATGAAAGGTTTTGATCCACTTCAAATGTTGATTCACTGTATATCATGATATATATTGTTATCATGAAATAAAATTACTCCTATTGTGATATAAGATTTTGGTCATATATTACCCAGCCTAGTTGTAGAGGCAGGTTTCCAGAGGCCAGATGTTGTGATGTCCATTTTATAATTCTGACATTGTCCAGACCTTTCAGTAATACATACAGTAAATGTTAGAAACATTTTTGCATTTGACATTTGCTTATGTAGACTTGCAGTTTATTGCATTTATGGATTTTGAGCGGTCACACGTGTCTTCGGTCTTCTGCTACATTAGTAAACGCGATCGATTATCGTGTTTCATGGCGTGTGAGGGAATGCAGGTGACATCAAGCGTACGAACCTGAGGGCTTCTGCTCATTTAAGAGATGAATGATGATTGGGTGAATCCGTCCCTTTGACCGTCCTACATGTGCCCTCAGCGAGGTCAAGGCAAGCAGCCATTACACGTGTTGCCTCGCTAAAAATAGAGGTGCACGCTCTCCCTCTCTCTCTCTCTCTCTCTTTAAACACGTGTACAGACGCTCACACCCAAAGTTTGATGAGTTCATTTTATTTTCGTATTATTGCCATCAAGTGAAATCACAGCTAATGCCAAATCATTCTTCAGATCTGCAGTTTTTTTAGCATATCATATTGTTTAAACTTCCTGAAACCCTTCTCTCATAAAAATAACTCACAGATGGTGGTTCTGCAGACAGAGAGCGAGAGTTAAAACCGTGAAGTCTGTTGGACACGAGTCTGTTAATTGACGTTTGCAGTATTTAAATGGTTTATGATCCTCTGAAAGGAGAGCGAATTATCCCTGACTGAAGACATAATGTACAGGTATGACTAAGACTGGGTATCGAGTTCGATACTTTTTAGGCACCGACCGAATTGCCTCGATAACATCGAGTATCAAAAAATTTGACACACACACACTTTTTTTGGTTTTAAGTCAGTTATTTATATCTTAAGTCAGTTATTTATATCTTTTGCTGTAGTGTGTCAGTAGGAAATATCAGTTTACATTTCCAAACATTCTTTTTGCCATTAATTGTAATAATCCAGTGAGATTTGTGTATGCACAAGGAGTCTGACAACAGCCGGTATGATCTGATCTCACCATCATCGAGTCCGTCTGTGATTACATGAAGAAACAGAAGAAAACTGAGACAGACTAAATCCAGAAGAACTGCGGGAACGTCTCCGAGACGCTTGAAGAAACCTATCAGCAAAGCTACAGGACTGTGAAGAGTACTGGCACTCGTATTAAAATGCTGTAAAGTGAGAATGCTTTCAAAAATAAAATCACAAATTGAATTTATTTATGATTTAACTTCTATTAACTAATTCAAATCAATATATGGTGTAACGACCCTTTGCGTTTAAAACGGCTTTTGTCCAGGTACACTTGCACATAGTTTTTCAGGGAGCTTTGCAGGAAGGATTCTTCAAGCGTCTCGGGAGACGTTCCCGCAGTTCTTCTGGATTTAGTCTGTCTCAGTTTCTTCTGTTTCTTCATGTAATCACAGACGGACTCGATGATGGTGAGATCAGATCATACCGGCTGTTGTCAGACTCCTTGTGCATATGCGAGTGATTTACTCGCATTGTAGAGGGTTGGTGAGCCAATAAGCATGCAGCAGGCATCAAGGTAAAACACTAGTTTACACCGGTTACGCCCACAGACGTCGTTTACACATGAGGCTGTAGTTTGTAAGCGTCCCAATCCCCATAGGTGGAAAAGATCCACCAGGCTCAATGCCAACTTTGGGCAATGCAATATTTCTGACAAGATAATTGCTACCAAGACCAGCACTGTACATCACCTTGTTTGTGCTTTATTACATGAAGTCCATGTGGAGACTTGACGAGTTCTCTGACTGCTCACTTCAGCCTGAAAGTGCCATTAGCTTTCATCACTGAGCGGAAATGCGTTCAGCGTTTCTAGTTCTTTGTGAAGATAGCCTAAAGGTTTAAAGTAACTTGTTGGCAGAACCCAGCGGGGAGAGAAGATGAATGACGTCTCCACAGCTGCTTCTCAGAACATTTAAGGTGGAATGAGCTCTAAAGTGTTGGAGCAGAAGGCCTTGATCCATCTGACAGAAACCTTGTCTCCAATTCAACTAGTTTGAACATCACAGAGTCTGAGAAACTGCCTCTGCTGATCTCCGGCTGTGTTTGAGCTCAGTTATACGCAACTCTTGCTTATAGGAATATTCCAGTGTTTTTTCAGACGAATTTCTTAGTACCTCTTATACGAGACATTTACCCAGATCATTCAGACTCGTCCCTCAGTGAGTACAAATGAACTCAAATGAAACCTTTATTAACAGCTTCAGTAAAGCATTACTAGACGTTAAACCCTCAACTTTGCTTCTTTTTTTGTTGCTATGTTCTATGAAGAAATAACGTCAAGTCATCTTCATTTATATAGAGCTTTTAACGATGTAGATTGTTCCAAAGCAGCTTTACATTGATAATAGGAAATTAAAGTAAAGTGTTTTGGCTTTATAGCAGCTCTAGAATAAAGTTATTGTCCAGCTAAAGTTAGTTTGATTGATTCATTTCCGTCGCAACGATCATTAGTTATTAACTTAAGGGCCGCTAACACAACACCGCTTAACAGAAAACTCTTAAGTTCTTTCTGCGCAAACTTCAAAAACGCGAACCATTGAGAACGCTGATGGCGCGCACATGCGTATTACGAGTTCAGTCTATAGGTATGTGTGTTTGAATATATGTGTGTAAGCGTGTAGTCCTTCCCTACAAACCAACCCTCAACAAACTACTTGTTATCCCGACAACGCTTTATCTGTAGAGAGGTAAAGGGAGGGGAGGGAGGCCTTCACAGGGAAGAGCCTAGTTGACACTTCAGGACTGCGTTGTCGTCGCGTCCAGGCGCAGGTCCTTCATCAGATCTGGATACGGCCTGGATCCGGCGGACTGCGGTAAACCTCGGGATAAACAGAGAGACTAATATTAGCGTAGACGCCATTCTTATTATGATGTAACGAGTACATCAGGATTTATGGGAAGAGTTCCCGGTTCCGGCTGACCTGATCTATGCAGCCTAACTTTGAATTATAGAAGTCTATAATGTGTTATGTGTATGCTAGGTCAAAGAGATGTGTCTTTAGTCTAGCTTTGAACTGACAGAGTGTGTCTGCTTCCCGGACAATGTTAACGTGTCTGTTTGTCTTTCCTGAAGGATCTGGGTGGCATGAGTCCACCTCAGAGGAACTGGAAGGGGATTGCGATCGCTCTGCTGGTCATTCTGGTGGTCTGTTCTCTCATCACCATGTCTGTGATCCTCCTCACTCCAGGTACAGCAAACCCCTAATGATGAATTTACAGGTTTTTTTCCAATTGCTAACACACTAAAATGACATGCACAGCACAATCATTTAAACTGACACACAGAGAGCAAAACCTCTTCTTAGCAAAAGCAAAAGTCTAAACACATTTTCTGCTTTATACACATTTTTGCAATGCAAAATGGCACTTTTTAAATGCACTGAACACGGTTCTCTGCATAAGACACAACAATCTGACATTAAGTCACATGTTTGCTGTTTCAAAACACTGCCGTTCAAAATGACACTCCATGATCTGATTGGCTGATACATGTGTCACCTGACCAAACATCTCAATGGTTCATTGCTAACACTTCAGACTCCTCTTATTTGAGGTTGTGGTTATTCCAACATTAGAACTTTTTAATCGGGAAAAGTCCCCGAGCTGGGACTCAAACTCGGGTCGCCTGAAGCACAACCACATTACACCTCAAAGCATTGCCTGTACAAGGCTATCGGCTCTGACAGTTAGAAGATATTTAAATAAATGTTATAATCGTAATAAAAAACATAATTTTATCACTTATACAAAGCATATTTGTTCAGTGATAGCAATAGAAATGGATAGTAGAAAAAGACTCTCTTGTGTTCATAATTTCTTTCTATGACAACCTGGATAAAAATGATGTTGGCGCATGTTTCATTGCGTTATCATCACAAATAAAACCCAAGCACAACTACGCAAAATGCTAAACTCTTTAAATAATAATATTTGAATAAAGGGGAAGATGTCAATTTTTCCTAAGCTTGACATCACTTTAACCCACTGCTATAGTTGCAGATTAATGAGTTAGTTGACATGCAGTTGCAAAGTTACTTATAGTTAGTAGAATGTTTAAAGTGGACTATCGAAACAAAGTGTAACCAAACCTTTGCATTACTAAAGTCTTGAGTTTGTGTGTTAGTGAATCTGCTGTTTGTTTATGTAAAGTGTGACACCTGTGGCCTTCAGCGGCTCTATTACTGCTCGTGACGCTCGTGTCTGTCTGTGTGTGTGTGTGTGTGTGTGTGTGTGTGTGACAGTGGACACGCTACCAGGCAGTGACACCAAGCTGGCGGTGGAGGATCTTTTCAGTGCAGATTTCAGCGTGCACGACCCTGAAGCTCTCTGGATCAACGGTAAGACAATATGACCAGAGATCCACACGCATCATTAATTTCTAATGGCTCTCATTCATTAATCATCTGTACACCATCACCAGCTCTTAAGCACAGCTGATCGCAGAGGATGATTGATCATTACCGCAGATAAACATTATAAAACCACCAGGTTGAATAAAAGGAAAACATCTCTGAGCGACATGTTAAGATTCACTGCTAAAATACATTTCCTTAGTTAGATATTTCTACTGGACAAAAATACTTAGCATTCTTAAATCAAGACGCATTTACTCTAGAAGCAAAAATTACTTAAGTTAATGAGTCTTGTTTTCTGAAAAGTGTGTCAAAATGAAGTGAGTTTATGCTTAAAACAAGAACAAACATCTGCCAGTGGAGTCAGAAACATAATCTTTATTCAAAGGGAAAACTGTCACATTATGTTCAGTTAGTTTCATTATCATGGACTTTTAGTTTGTTTTCATGTTTATCATGTGTTCCTTTGTTCAGTTTTCCCGTTCCTCATTATTAGTTCATATCTGTCAGCTGTGTTCTATTAATCATCCTAATTTGTGTTTGCTATATAAGTTGGGCCCTCAGGGGCCAGCCCTATGTTCCCACGGCCCTATGTTCCCACATTTCTAAGATTTTTTTTTTTTACAGAAAATTTTCCCACATTTCTAAGAATTTTTTTTTTACTGAAAATTTTGAAAATTAGGCCCTATGTTCCCACAACCATATGTTCCCACAGCCCTATGTTCCCACGGCCCTATGTTCCCACATTTATAAGATTTTTTTTTTTTACTGAAAATTTTTTTTCCGGGGGAATTAATTAAAATTAAGTGAGTTGATGCTTAAAAAAAGCAAAATTATCTGCCAATGGGGTAAGAAAAATAATCTTAATTCCAACAGGAACAGGATTATTTTTAATACCCCATTGGCAGATAATTTTGCTTATTTTACACAAAAACTCACTTGATTTGTATTTATTTCCCCAGAAAACAAGACTAAATATCTAATGTAATTTTACTACTTTAGTAAATGCATCTTGATTTAAGAAATGTTTTGACTGGAAACAAGACAAAAATACTAAGTAAGAAAAGCATTTTTTGCAGTGTGTGTGTGTTATCCTGCTTGTTTGCCTTCCTTGTGGATATTTATCATTAAACGTCGTGTTGGAACTTGATCCTTCTGACTTCCTGAACCCACACATGACAAAAACATAATTTTTCTGACTCCATTAGCAGATATTTTTACTTGTTTTAAGCCTAAACTCACTTCATTTTGACACATTTTTCAGAAAACAAAACTTTTAAGAATGTTTAATATTTTGTCTTGTTTTCCATTAAAAATATTCTAAGAAAGAAAATCAAATACAGTGACAAATAAAAGCACTTGTATCAAGTTCTTCCTCAGTATGTCTGTCTTGTTTTCCAGCACAAATATCTAAACATTCTTAAATCAAGACACATTTACTGGAGAAGCAAAATGACTTAAGAATGTTTAGTATTTTGTCTTGTTTTCCAGTACAAATATCTAAGAAAGAAAATATTTTTTTGCAGTGCAGTCGCATCGTGAATGCCAATTTCAGCAGCTCTGACCGTTTTTGTGTTCAGTTCGGATCCGTCAGTTTAATTTGAATATTAATATATCATTTTAATATCATGTTTAGTGTTTGACAGTAAGTTTTGCTAAATAATGTTCCTTATCTATCACAGTGGTGAGGCTGTTAGGGCTGGGCGGCATATTGAGTTTGTATGATATATATTGAAATATTTGTATAAACTATATAGGATGAGGCAATACCATTCATATCAATATACAGCAGCTTAATATTACGAGCGGAGGACAGAGAGTGAGCTACTGTGCGGAAAGTGCATAATCTAATTTGTCCTAAATGTGAGACATGCTGTATATTCAGGGCTTCAAAATAACTTAACATGGTTTGCCCCGACAGATGCTCTGACAGATACTCGTGCGCTTTAATGCGTTTGAGAAGTGTTTTCCTCAGTGCATAACTTAACATAATTTCACAGGTATATTCTCCATCTGTAAATGCTAAAAAGTCATGCAAATATTTCCATCTCGCTGTCAGGAGTGGATGAGCCTTATGCAAGCGGGTCTCCGCTAAACTTCACAGACTTCAGGGAAAGAGCACTGCATTTATTTTATACAAAATTCAGTAAAAGCTGTTTTTTTATTTCAATATATTTTCAAATGTAATTTATTCCTGTGATCAAAGCTGGATTTTTCAGCATCATAACTCCAGTCTTCAGTGTCACATGATCCTTCAGAAATCATTTTAATATGATGATTTGATGCTCAAAAAACATTAATGATTATTATCAATGTTGAAAACAGTTGTGTACAATTTTTTTTCGGGATTCTTTGAATAGAAAGTTCAAAAGAACATCATTTATTTGAAATGGAATCTTTTATAACACTATAAATGTCTTTACTGTCACTTTTGATCAATTTAATGCATCCTTGCTGAATAAACATAAATGTCTTTCCCAACAAAACAACAACAAGCCGTACTGACCCCAAACCTTTGAACAGTTGTGTGTAATGTTACAAAATATTTACAAAAAAAATGCTGCTTTTTTAAACTTTCTATTCACCTAAGAATCCTGATTCTTTTTTATTTTTATTTTATTTTTTACATTGATAATAATCAGAAATGTTTCTTGAGCATCAAATCATCATATTAGAAGGATCATGTGACACTGAAGACTGGAGTAATGATGCTGAAAATTCAGCTTTGATCACAGGAATAAATTTCATTTTATAGTAAATTCAAAATAGAAAACAGTTATTTAAAATTTTTATAATATTTCAAAATATTACTTTTTTTGTGTGTGTGTGTATTTTTAATCAAATGAATGCAGCCTTGGTGAGCAGAAGAGACTTCTTTTAAAAGCATAACAAAATGGCAGTGTATATTATATATCACTATTTTGCCCTAAAAAAGTGGACAGTGTGCCATGCATCTTCGCGTTACAGCTCATTACTGATCAACAAGACTTATTCCTATAGTATTTCCTGCATCATAAGAATCAATGAGACGAGGAAGAACTATTCGGGCCAGCCTATAGGAAATCTATGTGTGTGAATAATCCAGAAGCATGTGATGTGACGTGTCTTTGAGAGCTTGACATTTCAGTTCCTTGAATACCATCTAGCGACTCTTAAAATATTTTTTCCATTTCGGGCATCACAGGCGTTGGCGGTGTGTGTGTGTGTGTGTGTGTGTGTGTGTGTGAGGAAGTATCTAGATGTGGTAGTTGCTATGGTAACAGGAATAGGGAAGGATCACTCAGGTCTTACACTGGCAGCAGCAGCAGCATGAATATTTCATTGTGTGTGTTTGTGTGTGTGTGTGTGTGTGTGTGATGCAGTTGAGCTTCCAGACAAACCCATGTTTATCAGAGTCCTGCAGTCACTCCAGCCCTCAGCTTAACGCTGTTCTTCAGCGTGTCTCGGACGCGGACGCGATGCAGCCGATCTGATGTGACCCTGAGAGCCGAGCATCTGTGTGTAGATGGTCCTCTAGCGAGCGCTTGTGTGAACGTGCAGCGCATCAACCACAGAACGAGTCCACGCATCACATCAGTACAAGAGAATAAATATTTCACAGCAGCATTTCTCCAAACGGTTTCAAGAGCTGCGACTTTCTCAGCTTTACTGTTTTTCGATAATCACTGATGACATCATAGGCATCGGCAGATCTAATAGGCTGGAATCACACTAATGCACAGATCTATTTTGACATATCAGATGTTTTGTCCTGTCTGTCTAATTCCTTAAATGAACAATGTTTACTCTTTTCTCCGTGTTACTGGGCCGAGAATTTCACATTTTTCATCAGATTTCATGAAAACCACAGATTGTACTTCCGCTTTTTTGTATCCCCGCCCACGGACCGTCGGATCGTCCGAGGGTTATTAACAGAGCAGTTATTCTAATCTTAATTAAGAGTAGCTTTATCACTGAAAACGTTATCATACTTTGTCAAGTCTTTAAACAGCAATATGGTACAAATGGAGAACTATGGCAACAGCTTTCTTTCAGGTTTTGTCCTCCTTTTGGCCTAAAACACTGTGTGTTTGACTCGTCATTCTCTCCATATTTATGATTATTTTCAGCTAGTCAACAGACTCGACACTATTGTCACTAGGGATGTCCCGATCCGATCCACGTCATCAGTATCGTGCCGATACTGGCCCAGAATGCTAGATCGGAGGGGAGAAAAAAATATGATCCGATACCTATCCAACACAAACCATGGGAAAATCGAGCTTAAACCATCGCCTAAATGCTTGAATATTAGTGTGGCGATCAGGATGAGGTCGAGGGGCGTGAGAGAGCGGCACGAGGCCGGTGGCGTGATTACTGATGAGCGACACCTGTGCGACGCACCAGTCTCGTATCTCTCACGGAGGAGCGGAAGCATAAAGGAGGAGCGACGACAGTGGAGAGCGAGAGAGGACAGGCCTGGAGTTATGTTGTGGTTTTTTATGTTTTATTATGTGACAGCAGTCGTCCGTGAGGGGTTGCTGTCTGTTACTTTCGTTTTGTTGTTGATTTATTTTATGTCATTAAAGTCTTTAAATGTTTGCCGGTTCCCGCCTCCTTCTTCCTTCCCGGGTTTCAGCACCAGTGTAACGCAGTTCGTTGTTATGGGAAGAATGAGGCGGGAACCAGCGAACATTTAAAGACTTTAATGACATAAAATAAATGTGTGAGAGAGAGAGAGAGTGTGAGAGAGTAAAAAATCCCTCATACCTCTGTATGGAATTTTGTGTGTGTGAGAGAGAGAGAGAGTGTGTGAGAGAGTAACAAATCCCTCATACCTCTGTATGGAATTTTGTGTGTGTGAGAGAGCGAGAGAGAGTGTGTGAGAGAGAGAGTGAGAGAGTAACAAATCCCTCATACCTCTGTATGGAATTTTGTGTGTGTGTGAGAGAGAGAGAGAGAGAGAGAGAGTGTGAGAGAGAGAGTGTGTGAGAGAGAGAGTGAAAGAGTAACAAATCCCTCATACCTCTGTATGGAATTTTGTGTGTGTGCGAGAGAGAGAGTGAGAGAGTAACAAATCCCTCATACCTCTGTATGGAATTTTGTGTGTGTGTGTGAGAGAGAGAGAGCGAGAGAGAGAGAGAGAGAGTGAGAGAGTAACAAATCCTTCACACCTCTGTATGGAATTTTGTGTGTGAGAGAGAGAGAGAGAGAGAGAGAGAGAGAGAGAGAGAGAGTGTGAGAGAGTAACAAATCCCTCATACCTCTGGATGGAATTTTGTGTGTGTGAGAGAGCGAGAGAGAGAGAGTGTGTGAGAGAGAGAGTGAGAGAGAGAGAGCGTGAGAGAGAGTGAGAGAGTAACAAATCCCTCACACCTCTGTATGGAATTTTGTGTGTGTGAGAGAGAGAGAGAGAGAGAGAGAGTGTGAGAGAGAGAGAGAGAGAGTGTGAGAGAGTAACAAATCCCTCACACCTCTGTATGGAATTTTGTGTGTGTGAGAGAGAGAGAGAGAGTGTGAGAGAGAGAGAGAGTGTGAGAGAGTAACAAATCCCTCATACCTCTGGATGGAATTTTGTGTGTGTGAGAGAGCGAGAGAGAGAGTGTGTGAGAGAGAGAGTGAGAGAGTAACAAATCCCTCATACCTCTGTATGGAATTTTGTGTGTGTGTGAGAGAGAGAGAGAGAGTGTGTGAGAGAGAGAGTGTGTGAGAGAAAGAGTGAGAGAGTAACAAATCCCTCATACCTCTGTATGGAATTTTGTGTGTGTGTGTGAGAGAGAGAGAGCGTGAGAGAGAGTGAGAGAGTAACAAATCCCTCATACCTCTGTATGGAATTTTGTGTGTGTGTGTGTGAGAGAGAGAGAGAGTGAGAGAGAGTGTGTGAGAGCGAGAGAGAGAGAGAGAGCGAGAGAGAGAGAGAGAGAGAGAGTGTGTGTGAGAGAGAGTGTGAGAGAGTAACAAATCCCTCATACCTCTGTATGGAATTTTGTGTGTGTGTGAGAGAGAGAGAGAGAGAAAGAGAGTACCTGTATTTTTATTTCTTTTTTAATTTTTAATTTATTTGTAGTGTTTAGTTTGAATAAAGGGTGGCAGTCTTTCATAATCAACTGTTGCTGTGGACTATATACTGGAGAAGTATTTGTTCTCCATTTGAGTGAGATGTTTTTATGTGGCTAATTGAGCAAAGTGCTTCCATATATTTTATTATTATTACTAGTATTAGTTCAAGAATAAAATAAAAATATCGGATTGATATCGGTATCGGCAAATAGCCAAATCTGCGGCATCGGTATCGGAAGTGAAAAAGTCAAGTGGTATCGGGACATCCCTAATTGTGACTAAAAGTTTGCTAAGACGTATTTCCTACTAAAGCAAGCTGGTATTTGACCCTGTTCAGGCATATCCATAGCGGACTGGGATGGCACCATGTCCACTGCATTATGGTTGTTGAAGCTTTAAAGCTAAGTTTTATTGAAAGCCCATTCTGTCAGTGATGAAATACCACTTTAAGACATAACTGACTATTTACATTAATCTCGCATCATAAAAGCATTTTGAGATGCAAGTGCATTCAACCACTTATAGTCGCACACAGCCGTATGCCGCAAGCATTTGACAAAAAAAAAAGGTCAGAAAAATACCTTTTTACAATTAGCCTTTTAAACAAATGTTTTTGTTTATGCATTATTTAGCAGTAATTATTTGACATATGGGCCTTTAGCAGCCCTACATCCGCTCGTAAGATTGCCTTTAGCTTGCTTGGCAATCCAGAAACCTTCTGTGGCAATAGGCCTTTTAAAGATCGCCTTCACTTTAGCATGTTTTCATTGTTCAAGCTTTAAACATTCAAGCATGAAATTCTAGTAGAGCCCAAAAACAAAATCAAGACTTTGAAAAAGTCAATTCACCTTTATTTATATAGCGCTTTTCACAATAGAGATTGTATCAAAGCAGCTGTGTGATTATGATCCAGGCAGCATTACAGGTCAGAGGTCAGATTAGGTCAGAACATTCAGAATATTTATCCAGTTCCGTCTGGTTGGAGGTCGGAGTCACGGCGGTATGGAGACGAGTTTGTTGAGGATCAGTGCCGATGGCTGTCGTGTGGATGAGGCCTCCACAGGGCTGATGAGGCTGGCACTTTAGGGATGCGTCGTGGACGTGTGCAGGCGCAGGTCCACCATCTGATCTGGATACGGCCCGGATCCAGCTGACAACAGTAAACGGGAGGGACTGGTTGACACTTCAGGGATGCGTCGTGGACGTGTGCAGGCGCAGGTCCACCATCTGATCTGGATACGGCCCGGATCCGGCTGACTTCAGTAAACAGGGGAGGGACTGGTTGACACTTCAGGGATGCGTCGTGGACGTGTGCAGGCGCAGGTCCACCATCTGATCTGGATATGGCCCGGATCCGGCTGACTTCAGTAAACAGGGGAGGGACTGGTTGACACTTCAGGGATGCGTCATGGACGTGTTCAGGCGCAGGTCCACCATCTGATCTGGATACGGCCCGGATCCGGCTGACTTCAGTAAACCTTGGAATAAACAGAAAGACTAACATTAGCGTAGATGCCATTCTTCTCATGATGTAATGAGTACATCAGGTGTTATAGGAAGAGTCCCCGGTTCCGGCTGACCTAATCTATGCAGCCTAATAATCATTTAACTAATTTGAAAAATAGAAATGTAATGTTCTATATGAATGCCAGGTAAAAGAGATGTGTTTTTAGTCTAGATTTAAACTGACAGAGTGTGTCTGCTTCCCGGACAATGTTAGGAAGACTGTTCCAGAGTTTAGGTGCTAAATAGGAGAAGGATCTACCGCCAGCAGTCGATTTTGATATTCTAGGTATTATCAACTGGCCGGAATTTTGAGATCGCAATAGACGTGAAGGACTATAATGCGTTAAGAGTTCGATCAAGTACAGCGGAGCTAAACCATTTAGTGCTTTGAGAGTAATCAGCAATATTTTAAAATGTATACGATGTTTAATAGGGAACCAATGCAGTGTTGACAGAACCGGGCTAATACGGTCATACTTCCTGGTTCTGGGACCGAGATGGGTCTTGTGCATGTAGCCCAGTTGGGGCCCACCTGTTTGTAAGTGCCATCCTATATGAAATCCATGTGGGCAGTTGGTATGGGGCCATTATGGAACCCGCGGACAATCCCATACAGAGCCCATTTTTCAGCCCATTTCAAACCCACATGGGACCCACATACAAATGTCGGCGGGGTTAAAGCTGGGACAGAGATGGGTCTTGTGCATTTTGCCCACTTGGGTCCCACCTAGTACAAAGTGCAATCCTACATGAAATCCATGTGGGCAATTAACATTGGGCCATTATGGAACCCGCGGACAATCCCATACAGTGCCCATTTTTCAGCCCATTTCATACCCACATGGGCCCCACATACAAATGTCGGCGGGGTTAAAGCTGGGACAGAGATGGGTCTTGTGCATGTTGCCCACTTGGGTCCCACCTAGTACCAAGTGCAATCCTACATGAAATCCATCTGGGCAATTAACATGGGGCCATTATGGAACCCGCGGACAATCCCATACAGTGCCCATTTTTCAGCCCATTTCAAACCCACATGGGCCCCACATACAAATGTCGACTGGGTTAAAGCTGGAACAGAGATGGGTCTTGTGCATTTTGCCCACTTGGGTCCCACCTAGTACAAAGTGCAATCCTACATGAAATCCATGTGGGCAATTAACATTGGGCCATTATGGAACCCGCGGACAATCCTACATGGGGCCCATTTTTCAGCCCATTTCCTACCCATATGGGCCCCACATACAAATGTTGGCTGGGTGGTAAGAACTCTAGCTACTGCGTTTTGGACCAGCTGTAGTTTGTTTATTAAGCGTGCAGGGAAACTAACCATAATAGCATTACAATAATCTAGCCTTGATGTCATGAACGCATGAACTAACTGTTCCGCATTTTTCATTGAGAGCATATGACGTAATTTAGATATATTTTTAAGATGGAAGAATGCGGTTTTACAGATACTTGACACGTGACTTTCAAATGAAAGATTGGTATCAAAGAGCACACACACACACACACACACACCCAGGTTCCTAACCGACGACAAGGCCTTGACAGAGCAGCCATCAAGTGTTAGACAGTATTCTGGGTTAGTACGTGCAGAGGTCTTTTGCCCAATAATTAGAAATTAGAAATTTTTATATCAAAGTGAAAAAGGGCATAATAGATCCTCTTTTAATCAGAGTTTCACAGTCTTCCAGACGCTTTCTGCTTTCAACAGTCAGTGTTTTGTTCTGGTTTTGTGTTTGCTACTGAGAGATCTATTACTCTATTTTACGTGTCGTCTGCTTTTCCTCACTGCAGCTCTGCAAGAGTCTCAGACCGGAAATTTACCTTTACAACCGTCAAGCAGCTCATAAATGTGAATGACTGACCGTGAAATGGATGAACAGTCCTGCTTTACTTTCAGCCTGTTTATCTGAAGTATAAGATAGATCAGGACACAAGCTAGAGCACAGGTGAAAGAGAAAGAGAACACGAAAAAATATCTGCAAATGGGGTCAACAAAATTATCATTTTCACTTTGAATTAAGTTGATTTTTCCAACCCCGCCGGCAGATATTTGTCTTGATCACAGATTGGATATATTGACTAACTCCTTTTTTTTAACTCTTTTTATCAGAATCTGAGGTTATCTACAAAAACCACGATGGACATGTGATCAGGTTTAACATCCTCACGAACCAGACTGAGGTCGTGCTGAAGAACGTCACATTTGTGAGTAAATATTATTTTTGCAGTAGAGGGCTAAAGTGATATCTGGCCTAGGAAAATGAACATCTTTAGCCATTATTCAAATATTATTCAAAATGTGTTAAATATTTGGTTGTCATATTGCGTAGTTGTGCTTGGATTGTTTTATTTGTGATGATAACGCAATGAAACATGCAAGACTGAGCCGATATCATTTTGATCAAGGCTGTCATACAAAGAACACATGCAAAAACAAGAGAGAACCATTGGAATATTAATAACTTGTGTTGTGGTTAATGTATGCTTGGTAACACTTTAATTTAGGGTCCAATTCTCACTATTAACTAGTTGCTTATTATCATGCATATTACTAGGATATTAGCTGCTCTAACTATTAATAAGCAATTAATTAGGAGTTAAAGTCATAGTTAATTGTGAGAATTGGACCTTAATATAAAGCGTGACCGTATGCTTTTTCCTGTGAGCTTTTTTTGTTTGTTTTTCTATGCATTTTTGTTCTGCATTAGGTTTGCATTTGGCCAAATAAACTATTTACTAATGTAGAAACACTGGCTGAACATACAATTGAGCTCAAAAGTCAACAGACACCTTGCACAATTTGCAAAATGTTAATAATTTTTTTTAGAAGCCTGTAGTTTTGGGGATGAAGAATGTTTATGATCCCATGCAGTAGTGAGGATGACATCCATGTTTTCTTCTTTTTTTCCAGGACACTTTTAAAGCCACCAAATACTCTTTAAGCCCGGACATGAAGTATGTCCTTTTCGCCTACAATGTTAAACAGGTGTGTGATGTTTTCATGAATTTAACAGATGTTTTATGAAGCTTTGCATTTTTTAAGGAGTCCTGTTATGCTTTTTTCCATGCTCATCTTTCTTTAGTGTGTAATGTTGTGGTTTGACCAAGGAAAAGCTAATATCTGAATTAATTTTGCTTCTTGATTTAAGAATGTTTAGATATTTGTTCTGGAAAACTAGACAAAAATTCTGAGCAAGAAATTTTTTTTTTTTCTGAGCACAAACTCTCATTTTAGTAATATGGTTTATTTATGCGTTTAAAATGGGATTGTGTTTAGTTAAGTCATTTGAACTGTCTTGAATTGGTTTTGTTTAATCTTTGTTGTTGTTGTGTTTTCTGACTGCAGGTTTACCGGCACTCATTCACGGCGTCCTACATCATATACAACATTCACACCAGGTGGAGTAAGATCTGTTATTGAGCTCACAGATGTTCAGAGAATACAGTCAATCAAATTCAGTGTTTAAACATGCCTTTGCTGCACCAGATGTTCTTGGGTAAACAATGTGAAATGCGCTGAAAAGTATGTTATTAATTAAGTCCTAATGAGAGAAGAGGAGCGTCAGATATGACTGACGCTTTGAACATGCGGATGTGATGTTGAACAGCTCAATGGTTCAATAACTGTGTAAAATTGATCAGTTATGAAATGAGTTTAGTTTTAGCTATAAGTAGACATAGAAGACAAGTGTTATTATTCAGCTTAGTTCAGTTCAAGTTTTGCTCTCATCTGATAGGACTGCAACTTATTATAAAAACAATGTTATTCATATGCAAATTTATATGTCACAAGATTAAAATCGGATTTGATATTTCAACATGCGCACAATGCATGAATATAGAGTTTCCCGCTGTTTGTAAATACTAGCCATCATCCTGACATCACTTCTTTTCTTTGTTTTAAGAAGTAGACTTAACTCGTTAGTTCACCCAAAAATGGAAATCTGTCAGTAATTACTCACCCTCATGTCGTTCCAAACCCATAAGACTTTCGTTCATCCTCGGAACGCAAATGAAGATCTTTTTAATGAAATCTGAGAGATTTCTGTCCCTCCATTGACAGGCTACACAACTACCACTTTCAAGCCCCGGAAAGGTAGTAAAGACATCATAAAAGTAATCCATGTGACTCCAGTGGTTTAACCTTAATTTTATGAAGGGACTCGAGTGGTTTGTTTGTGCAAAAGAAACATAATCTACCACTTTATTTAGAAAATATTAATCTCCAACGCACGTTCACGAGAGCACCAGGAAACATGCGTGTTGTTGAGAGTAGAAGTTGTTGCATCTACTGCAGCAGAAATGTAAAGGCTGTTGTTATAATGTCAATATGAAGGTTGTCGTGTGTGTGTGTGTGTGTGTGTGTGTAGGGAGGTTTTGCAGCTGGACCCTCCAGAGGTGTTGAACTCTAAACTGCAGCATGCGGAGTGGGGCGTTCAGGGCCAGCAACTGGTGAGATCAACTTTTACTGTCAACCAAGGCCATGGGCCCTATCTTGCACCCAGCGCAATTGACTTTGTACACCGACGCATGTATCATTCCTATTTTGAACCCGACGCACAGCGGACTTTTCCCTCCACAGACGCACGTCGGTAAATTAGGGAATGAACTTGCGCTCCCGGAGGCGGTTCAGCGAAAAGAGTGCTATTTTGCAGTTTCAGAAAACAAATTCCGCCACAGACCAGGAGAAACCTAGTCTAAAGTCAGTGGCGCGTTATTCAGATGCTATTTTAAGGGCGCATGCTTGGCCATAATGTACGGCATACACTTTGCTTCTCTCATCTACACAGACGCAGCAGTTCTCATTTTTGCAAACCATACATAATTACAAGGAAAAATATTCCACACGAGGGAAATCATTGTGGTGTCCTTGAAGATGTGAAAAAATAGGCATAAATCTAGCTTACACATTTACCCAAATTATCATACGCCTGTTTAACCGAAGCTAATTTGGGTGTGTTTCTCCATCCCCATACAGTGTCACTTCTCTGTGTTTTACGGCCCTGACGAGAACGTCGGTCTCCTCGGCTGTGAACCGCTCCTGGCAAATCCGCCGTTATAATAGCAAGCCGCCATGGAACAAGCGCGCCTGCTCTTAAAGGGAATGTGAGATGACGCTCTGATTGGTTTATTTCACGTTACGCCCAAACCACACCTATGAGTAATGAAGCTACTTCAGACCAACACATTTTAGATTTGCGTCGGAGAGTCATTTATCCCGCCGGTATAATAGCAACAGCGCCTGAGATCCGCCCACAAAGTTACTTGTGTTTCGCGCTTGATACTTGCGTTTCAGATCGTTAAAATAGGGCCCCGTAACTATAGTTGCGTCCGAAAACGCATATTCTCTTGATATGGTACTTATTTTGAATGATTACATACTTTTGCGAGTGCAAAAAAAAAAAGTTCAATCCGGACGTACTACATTTGCCATGTTGCTATAGTCAGTGTTGAGGATAGTTACTTTTAACTGTAATGCGTTACAATATTGCGTTACTCCCTAAAAAAGTTACTTTTTCTCACCTGGGCTGGGCTTGCTTGTTTAACAAAAGTTATGTTTTTGGCAAATGTAACCAACAGTGAAATTAATAAGCCTCTGGCTGAAAAAAATGCAAATTCAGAGGGCTGTAAAGTTGTTGTTGTTGTTGTCTTTTATTTGATTGTCATCTATCATTTTAGACCACTGAGGCAAACCAGCCTGAAAATGTAATTTTAAACTGCGTGTCATCCTAACAACAAACCGAGCGATGCATAATGGAGCAGAGTAGCATCAAGAATATCAAATATTGTGGGGACATTATTGTTTATCGATATCTGTGGTGGTTAATAGCCCTGCTATCAACATTTACTGTTTACCTCCAGATACTCAGACACTCCTTAAACAGTTGAGCTGTTGATTTCAGAGAGACAATCTGTAACACTAAATGTGTTAACAACTAGTGTTTCTTGTTCTTTGATTTGTTGTTTCAAATAATTTCTACATTTGTGTGCGTATGGTCCGTTTATGTTCATATCATATTCATATTTACAGCAGATCAAACTCGGCTCACGTGTCTATAAGCAGTGTGTCACATTCAATAACACTAAATTAAAAAACAGCCAAGTTTAAGTCATGTTTTAGTATTTTGAGTTGGACTTCCAGTTATTTTCTGTAAGTGTGAAACGGTACTGTGCACGATCGAGATTCGCTTTTTAAATGTCTTCTGTGTGTGTGTGTGTGTGTGTGTAGGTGTACATATTTGAGAATAATATTTACTATCAGTCGGACGTCAGGAGTAACTCACTGAGATTGACCTCATCTGGGAAGGAGGGCATCATCTATAACGGCATTGCTGATTGGCTCTATGAAGGTGAGACTTTGATCTGTTATATGATGATTTGAGGAATATATATGACAAGATGATGATGATTAGAGCTGCACCATTTTTGATAAGTTGAGAATCACACATTTTTTGTTTAAAATAGAGATCACAATTCTCCCATGATCCTGAATATACAACTAACAAAAAATTACATGTAATTTACTAGAAGTTCAAAATGTTACTAGAGATGACAAAAGGTTAATTGCTGCAGTTTATTTAAAAATATTCAATTAAATTTGAATACTTTTAAAAATTTGGTTTGAATGAATGATTCAATGACTCATAAAGGCTTGTTTTATTACTGGGTCAGCATTTTTGAACAAATATTCTGAATGAATGATTCAGTGACAATTTTTTTTTTTAAGTCGCCACCTACTGGTGTAATGATGTAAATGATACAATCTTTATTTAAAGCGTCAAGTTACTTTCAAACGGTGATTTACTATATTTTGAGCACTACTGTAGACATCAGTGTTTATATCCGAACTATACATTTTTATCCAGTACTTCTGTGATAAATAATATGAATTATTGTAACCGAAATAATGATACTGTGTGGGTGAAAAGACTGTGTGTGAAGCTGTTTCATACCTAAACATGATAACTTCTCTCTCTGGATCAGCAGATTTGAATGTTCGCTGTGATCCCACTTGTCAAAGATTGGTAACACTTTATAATAACTGCATGCTATTAATCATTAGCTAAGCATTAGTAAACAGTTAATTCGTAATTTATAAAGCATTAATAGACATTAATAAGCAGTTTATAGATACAGCTATAAATGCTTTATTCTTGATTTATAAGCATATCATGTGTTTAATAATTTTATTTTCATACTTTGTTAATTAGCAATTTATCATTTCTAAATTAAGTATAGCATTATTTACAAAGCAGTTATTTAGGAGTTGTCAGTGATTCATAAGATCACTTAAGTGTAAGTAAATGTAGTAAATGCAGGTAGTTATAAATGTATAAATGCTTTACAAGGCATAACTAGTCCTCACTTTAGATGAGCTCACAAAAATATTGATCTGACCACTTCTAAATGCTTTATAACTACCTGAATTAACCCTGAATTACAGTAGAAATATGTGTTAATAAAGCATTTATAAACACACTAAGTTACTATTACTATATGTCTGGATAATGAGATGTATGAATGTACATTTAAATAGTTTATGAATCATTTACTTACACTTTCTAAGTAATCTTATGAATCACTGACAACTCCTAAATTACTGGTTTGTAAATAATGCAATACTTAATTTAGAAATTATAAATTGATCATTAATAAAGTAAGAAAATACAATTATTAAACACTTTTAAATCAAGAATAAAACATCTGTATAGCTGTATTTATAAACTGCTTATAAACGTCTATTAATGCTTTAGAAATGATGAATTAACTGTTTACTAATGCTTAACTAATTAATAGCATGCAGTTATTATAAAGTGTTACCCAAAGATTTAATAGACACAGACGAATCGCTGTAATATCGGAATATGATCACGTTTGAATCAAGATTGCGATCTATTAATGATTAATCGGTGCATCTCTAATAATGATGCATGTTTCCTCTGGTGCGACACACAGATGAAGATGAGTGACGTGATGCTCAGGTGTTTGTGTTTGACTCCAGTGTGAGATCTCATACATAACACATAACTGAAACTATTGTAAAAGACCAACTGACCAATTGCAATTCCCACAAACACGCATGTTCAGAGGAGGTCCTGCACACGCATGTGGCTCACTGGTGGTCACCTGACGGCGAGCGCCTGGCGTTTCTGGTCCTGAATGACAGTCTGGTGCCAAACATGGTGTTGCCCTCTTTCACTGGCTCTACGTACCCGAAAGGCAAACAGTACCCGTATCCGAAGGTGAGTTTGACCTTCACGTTCTCATGCTCAGATATCTTACCCAGCGGGGTGGGGAAAGTGAAGACACGGGGGATATTAACATGCCTAAGACTTTTGCACAGTACTGTATAAGCGAGCATTTCTTTACAAAGACAACTATAAATTTGTTTTTAGAAGTTGGTCATTCATAAGCTTGATAGTCTTGGAAGTTTGTTAAGATGGGGAGGTGTACAACATTCGCATATGAATGGTAAACAACAAAAGCAACCAAGCCAATCTTGTCGGTTCAGTCATACTCCGATGTTAACAAGACAGCAAAGAAAGAAAAGATTGATTTGGGTGGTGCTATATGTACATGTCTGTGTATTACATAAACTAAAAGAAAGTTTATATATCATATTTTCTGGCTAGTTTATATTTATTTTATTTCTTTAATAATACACCATACTTTCACCCAAACTGAATAATAAAAACAAGATTATATGGGTAAATCTTCTATAAATATGTTTGAGTCTTCATTTTCTTTTCTGACATATTCCAGTTCTTGTTAAAACACACAAGACATGCTTTATTCTGTGCATTTGTGGCACATTTTGTGTGAAATCATATTTATTTTGTCCATCAAAAGTGTGTTTTCACTTTAATTGAGTGTGAGCAGCACATTAGAGATCAGGTCAAATATTTAGGTGTCATATTGGAACCAAATTTAGCACATAAAAAAGTTATCAAATACAATCAAATTTAGTTCAGACACATTCGAAATTCCCTTACAATCGAGGCCTCAGGAGCCTATCTAAATGCAATGATTGTTCCACACTTTCTTTATTGTATGACAAGTCGGTCACAGGCTTGTAAATCTGCCCTCAGGCCACTTGAGTCATTATATAAAAGTTCTCTAAAGATTCACGATAAGAAAGGCAGACGACTCCATCACTGTCATATCCTCGTAAAATACACATTTCTCAGCTTTGAAAATCTGATAATCCACACAAATCTGTGTTTGATGTATAAGATCCTCCATGACACCGCTGCTCCTCCACTAAAAGAGTTCATATCTTTGGGCTTCATAAATTTGCACCCACATGTGACCGTTGTTGTGCATGTGAAGACTTGAGTTTTTAATTTTTTATTTGGTCAATGTAAATTTAGACTCGGTCTGAAACCCCCGCATCATCACTGCTGCTCACGCGGCGCTCCTGCTCTCGGTGTGAATGCAGTCATTGGTTAACATGCACGCCAAGAATAAAAAGAAATGCCCTGATTTGTGCATGTGACATAAGGTGATGACCCAGAGCGTGCTGGAGACATTCACTTTGATTCTGATTGGGATTGGGACATTCAGACATTTTGAAGTGTGACTCGAGTATCTAGAGACTTAATAGGGTGCTGTGTGTTGAGGGAAATATCCAATTTGGGTTACACTTTATTTTAAGGTGTCATTGTTACAGTGTAATTATATATTTCAGTACTGAGTGATATTAAGCAACTACATGTACTTACTATAGGGTTAGGGTAGGATTAGGGTTTGGTTGAGGGTTAGTTGCATGTAATTATGCATAATTTACTGTTAGTACTATGGTAAGTACATGTAACATATGTAAAATAAAGTGTTATCCCAATTTGTTTTGTCATCTGTCCTTAGTGAAAAAATGTAATTGTTTCTGTTCTTGATGTTATTTTAAATTAGTGCTCCAAAATAAAAGTTTGTGTTTACATAATATATATGTGAGTATTGCGTATAATTATTTTGTATATATAAATACACACACATGCATGTATATATTTAAGAAAAATCTGTTATTTATATAAAATATTAATATTTGCATATAATATAAATTATGTATAAATATATATACAGTATATACATGCAAATATTTCCTTAATAGATGCATGCATATGTGTGTATTTATATACAAAATAATTATACACAATACACACATACATATATTATGTAAACACAAACTTTTATTTTGGATGTGATTAATCGATGCCCAGCACTGTTTTAAATGTAAGTGTTGACGTGTGTTGTGTTTGCAGGCTGGCCAACCCAATCCAATGGTCAAACTATTTGTAGTCAACCTGTACGGACCGACACACACGCTAGAACTCACACCACCAGATGAACTCAAGCTCAGGTATAGTGTTAGTGTGTTTGTGTGTGTGATGGAGGCTGGAGCGGGTGTGTTAGTGTGTCTCTGTGTCTGTAGGGAACATTATGTGGTGATGGTGAAGTGGATCAGTAAGACCAAGACAGCGGTGCGCTGGTTAAACCGAGCGCAGAACGTCTCAGTTCTGACCGTCTGTGACTCTACCACTGGAGCCTGCATCAAGGTACACACACATGTTCACTCACACACGGGCACACTTCTCACACATTTATTTACACACACACACACACTCACACAAGTGTTCATACGCACACTCGCACAAGCACTCACACATGTACTCGCACACGCACAAACACACATGTACTCGCACAAGCACTCGTATGCACACACACAAGCACTCACACATGCACACGCAAAACACACATGTACTCACACACACACACACATGCACACACACACACACACACACACACACACAAGCACTCATACATGTACTCTCACACACAAGTACACGCACAAACACACATGTACTCGCACACGCACAAACACATGTACTCGAACACGCATAAACACATGTACTCGAACACGCACAAACACATGTACTCGCACACGCATAAACACATGTACTCGAACACGCATAAACACATGTACTCGCACAAGCACTCGTATGCACACACACAAGCACTCACACAAGTACTCGCACACGCACAAACACGTACTCGAACACGCATAAACACATGTACTCGCACAAGCACTCGTATGCACACACACAAGCACACACATGTACTCATACACGCACAAACACATGTACTCGCACAAGCACTCACACATGCACACACACACACACAAGCACTCACACATGCACTCTCACACACATGTACTCATACACGCACAAACACATGTACTCACACACGCACAAACACATGTACTTGCACAAGCACTCACACATGCACAAGTACATGCGCACATATTCACAAGTACTCGCACAGTCACACACACTCAGACTAACACACAAGCTGATGATGATTATGATGGTGATGATGTTTCGTTTCAGAGGCATGAGGAAACATCAGAAGTTTGGCTCTCGAAACAGGTGAATCTCCACTAGATGTTTGCTTGGTGTTTTCAGTGTCATGAGTTTAATGCATCTCGTGTTCCTTGGCTGGTTCTCTGCTCCAGAACCAGGAACCGTTCTTCTCACGAGACGGCAGCCGCTTCTTCCTGACGGTCCCGGTGAAGCAGGGAGGACGTGGAGACTTTCACCACATCGCCATGTTCACCTCTCAGGTACACACATACGCTAGGAGCAGGGTTTGAAATTAACACTCGCCAAATGCTGTCAAATCACGAGCTAATTTGCCGTGTTATTATGTTTACTCACTTTGCTGGGGAAGTTCGTGTAAGAAAAATCTGCACAGATTTAGCGCAATCGTGAGTCATCCTGATATAGTTAATACAGCATATTGTGCAGAATCTGGCTTACTTGAACACACATGTCACTACGCAACAAATAACGACGCGCTTGTTCATTTGCATTGAAGCAATAGCGAAGATTAAAAAGCACTTGGTTAAAGCTGCAGTAGGTAACTTTTGTAAAAATTTATTTTTTACATATTTGTTAAAACTGTCATTATGTCCTGACAGTACAATATGAGACAGATAATCTGTGAAAAAATCAAGCTCTTCTGGCTCCTCCCAGTGGTCCTATTGCCATTTGCAGAAATACACCGCTCCCGGTAAGAAACAACCAATCAGAGCCAGGAGGAGTGTCTTAGCAGTGTCAATCAAGCTCGTGTACGCGCTGATCACACCCCTCTCTCACACAGCGCGTATCGTCCGTCGTTCAAAATCAAGATAGCCGGTGTGCCGCAGCTCTGCTAATGAGTGACAAACAACCAAAACTGCCAATTTCTCGAGTGGCACCAGCTCATACAACAAAGACAGGTAAACGGAAAAAGACCGATGACGATAAACAAGCCCGTCGGAGCCCATTGACTCAGTGTCAAAACTCTAGCCGCATAACATACAGATAAAATGTCACGCACTGTGCAAAACAAACCATTGAAACCTGCTTATTCATTGTCATGTTGCTGAAATAATGTACTAGCAAACCTTATTTAGCATTACACATCGCTAGAATAATTGCTTACATACTGTAACGTTACCGTTATATTATCTTGCTAGCTATTTGAAAGAGTGCAACGTTATGAAGTAACATTACATGTATTCCAAAATACGTAATGATTTGAGGACCAAGTTTGAAGTCAAAGTATGGGCAGGCCATAGTCAATATAAAGCATATTGTTGATGTTTCGTCCCTACCAGTGAATGTGCGATAACTGTTTATCCGTCATCGGTGGCTGTAGCGCAGCAGAGAGCGAGGGGGAGTGACCTGTAAGCTGTGCTTGTTCAAATTTTCAGGCTAAGTCAACGTTTTCTAAAAGTTCCCTACTTCAGCTTTAACAGAAAAGACATTGTTATTTTCCAACATCTTATATGTTCTTTGTACGGTATTGATCTGTCCACCTAAAACACATTTAAAAGCTGTGACATAGTTAATCTGGTTCACTTCTTCTTTTTTTGGCTAGTAGAAGTTCTGTATGGAGGGTAAATTTAACATTTTGAAGCCAAATTGGCCGGTGGGTGAAAATGTTCATTTCAAACCCTGGCTAGGAGTAATGGCAGTATTTGCTAATCTGTTTGTACGAGCGATAGCGCCAGTCTGGTGTTGATGACCTCATGTGTCTGTTTAGGTGCGGGCGGATCAGAATGAGGTACGTCATCTTACGTCAGGTAACTGGGAGGTGACGCAGATTCTGGCTTACGATGAGAACGCACAGACCATGTGAGTAAAACACGCCCGTGAACTCACTCCAACACACAAACCAGGATCTCTATGGCTGTCATACTTGCGTAACATGCATACAATACAATACAATACAATATAATGTTTTTTTATGAAGCACAATTTAAAAACAACCGAAGTTAACCAAAGTGCTGTACAAGAAGAATTTTTTTTATTTCAAACAATAAAACACAAGCTGTAAAATAAGTGGAACGCATGAAAGTAAAATCATAAAACAAGTAGGCTACATCCCATGGAAATTGTGTTTTTTTGTGACATATTTGGACAGGCAAATATTTGATTCATAGTGCCTATTAATAAAGTTGGGTTACAACACTTTATTTTAAGGTGTCATTGTTACAGTGTAATTATACATGTAAGTACTGAGTAATATTAAGCAACTACATGTACTGACTATAGGGTTAGGGTAGGATTAGGGTTTGGTTGAGGGTTAGTTGCATGTAATTATGCATAATTTACTGTTATTACTATGGTAAGTACATGTAACATATGTAACAAGGACACTGTAAAATAAAGTGTTACCTAAAGTTGATATACTTGGACAAAACAACTAAGAAAATGAGCTTTTTCAATCATTTATTCTACAAAAGTCCCAATAGCTGTGAATTTCTTCTTTAGAAAAAGTAAGTACATCCTCGCCTCAGTATCTAGTGTTGCCCCCCTTTCACATCTTGTAGGCATTTTGCATAATTGTCCACTCTAACATTGGCTTGCTGGGATATTTGACCTCTCTTCCATGCAAAAGTCTTTCATTTGCAAGATGTTTGCAGGATATCTGCCCGTTTCCACAACATTTCAGCGGGATTCAAGTCTGTGCTTTGACTAGGCCATCCCATAACTCTCCATTTCTTCTTTTTGAGCCGTTCTTTAGTGGATTTAATAACATGATTAGGGTCGTTGTCCTCGCTGAAAGGTCCACTTGCTGTTCAGCTTCAACTTTCAGACAGATGGCCTCACTTTATCTTCAAGCACTCTTTGATATGATGCAGAATTCATAGTTGAATCAATGAATGCAAGCTGTCGAGTCCCTGAGGCAGCAAAGCAACCACAAACCAGAACAATTCCACCAGCATGCTTCACAGGCCAGATGAGGTTCTTCTGCTTTGGTCTGCGCCAAACATTTCTGCTGGTACTGTGGCCATATTAGGGCTGGGCAAAAAAAATCTTTTTTTTTTTTTTTTTAAATGTGGTCGATTTACATTTACATTACATTTAGTCATTTAGCAGACGCCTTTATCCAAAGCGACTTACAAATTAGGACTAAATTCAGCGAGTCATCATAAAGAGGCAAAAGCAACAACAACGCAGGAAGTGCTCAAAATACGAAGGTCAGGTATTATTCAGAGTAGCATAAGCCTGATAAGTGATGTTTCAAAGGGAAAGGAATTATTATTATTTTTTTTTTTTTTTTTTTTTTCTATAAGGTTAAGTGCTCACGGAAGAGATGGGTTTTCAGCTGTTTTTTGAATGTTGTCAGGGATTCTGCATTCCGGATGAGGGTGGGGAGAGCATTCCACCAGCATGGAACTGTGAATGAGAATGTTCTGGAAAGTGATTTAAAATCAATTCTCAAAGGCCACGAATAGATTTTTTTCCCATATTTATTTATCCATCACCCAAAAGCCAGTATTAGTTTTCCTCCACTGTTCATAGGCTTGAATGTGAATGTTACAGCTAATGCTGTGAGATTTGATGTTTGTTTTCTCTTAAACATAAAATAAGCTGATCCTGTTTGATCAAGGCATTCGGCATCTGTTCTCACTCGTCCAATTTTCAGCATCAATTTTTCATCTTGGATCAAAATCCTGTCTATTCATTGTATGCATCTGAAATATAGAGTTGGGTTCTGTTTTAATGTACCCAAGTGTAGCTAAAAAAGAAAGAGAAATACATTTATTTTATACTAAATATACTACAAATACATTTACAGTATATGCTCATTGGAAAACTTTAGACAGTAAAGGCTTTTTCTTGGCATGCAGGTCAAATATCTTTTTTGATTGTAGATGCATGTACTTCGACACCAACAGTTGTTTACTAGCAGATCCTGGTTTTGGAAACATATGATCTGCTCTTGGGCTGAGTTTGCTGGGACGGCCAGTCCTGGACAAATTGGCATTCATTTGAAATCTGTTCCACTTGTAGATGATTTTCCTTACAGTGGAATGATGTATATCAAATAATTTGGAGATTATGTTAAATCCCTTGCCAGCCTCATAGGCATCCGCAAGAAGTCTTTAGACCGTGGCATGATGACACACACACACACCTGAAAAGTGAAGGGAATACCAGACACTATATGCGACCCTGGATCACGTCACCAGTCTCGAGTCGCACGGGTATATTTGTGGCAATAGCCAACAATACATTGTATGGGTCAAAATTATCGATTTTTCTTTTATGCCAAAAATCATTAGGATATTAAGTAAAGATCATGTTCCGTGAAGATATTTAGTAAATTTCCTACCGTAAATATCTAAAACATGTATGTTTGTGAGTGAATGCAGCACAATCGCCAACATAAATGAACAACTTTAAAGGAGATTTTCTCAATGTTTCGATTTTTTTGCACCCTCAGATTCCAGATTTTCAATAGTTGTATCTCGACCAAATATTGTCCTATCCTAACAAACCATACATCAATGAAAAGCTTATTTATTTATCTTTCAGATTATGTATAAATCTCAATTTCAAAAAATCTACCCATGTGACTGGTTTTGTCATCCAGGGTCACATATATGAGATGTTTAAATAAGACTCATTAAGCAGGTTCTAATCACCGGCACCCAATCCTGAACATCTGATCCTAATTTTAATGGATTTGAAGGTGTGAAAAATGTAAGGATGTACGTACTTTTTAACCATGTGACTCGTCTGTTTTTGTGTACATTTAAATTGTGAAAATTGCAAAATGTCAATTTAATGTGCAATTTTTATATAGTATTATCAACCTTATTGATATAGGCACTGTTTCAAAGAGGATGAAATGTTAACTTGTCAGAAAAGCGAACTATTTCCATGGGATGAACTTATTTTTTCACGGTTTTCTGCATTTCCATTATATATTGCAAAAAAATAAAAAAAGTTCTTACTCAGTATTTTTGTCTTGTCTTAAAAAAAATTCTTAATATCCAAGTAAGTTTGCTTCTCAAGTAAATGTATTTTGTTTTCTGGGAAAATCATCTAAATTAAGTAAGTTTATACTTTAAACAAGCACAAATATCTGCCAATAGGGCCAGAAAAATAATCTTGTTTTCCCTTTGAAATACACCACTGGCTGATATGTGTTCTTGTTTTGAGCAAAACTCAATTCATTTGCACACGTTTCAGAAAACAAGACACAATATCGTTGTCAGTTGCCAGTAAATGTATCTTGATTTAAGAAAAACAAGACAAGAGCACAGAGTAAGATTTTTTCTTCTTGGGGTGCATGATCTAACTGTATCACACATGATCACAGTGTTTTGACAACACTATAAATCAGTGTGTGTTCTGCAGATATTTCCTGAGCACCGAGCGATCCCCGGCCCGCCGGCATCTCTTCAGGTGAGATTCGTGTCCGTTCATGTTTGTTCCTCCAGAACAGGACAGAAAACAGCCCGTTATCTAATGTCAGACTCAGAAAATGATTCTCGCAATACTAGTATTGCTTCAATAAAGGCGAGACACGGCAGGCAAAAACATTGTTTTTTTTTACTGGTCAATTTTGAGATTTGGGGATATTTGTCTTCAATAACATGTCTTCTTTCAGACTTGTGGTGAAAAAAAGTCTGAAATACACATTTAGGTCTTTATTTTACTACACTTTGTCTGTTTGCGTCTGTAGATTTCTCATAAATTCAACAAAAGTTGGTGTTGTAAATCATCCCACTGCTAATATATATACCGTTAGAAAGCTCTCTCTCTCCTGTACAATGCTGTCGGATCCAAATATGGTCATTTCCTTTTTATCAGCAACCAATCGTGAAAGTAAAAGGGCTGAATGCGCAATCTCATTGGCTGATGATAAATCTTTAAAGCCTGTTTTCTCAAAATGACTTTTCATCAAAATCTCCAAGTCCGAAATCTCCACTTCAGTAGCACCGATATACATAGATATCATATATAAACGCTAGATGTTGGCCAATGAAGGTCGACATCCGCACGTGGCGGCCATCTTATCACAGGGTGCTCGCTCACTCGTTTAATGGTGCATATACTTTTAAATAACCATAACTTGCTAAATTTTCTACCGATTTTCAAACGGTTTGGTTTGTTATAAACATCAGAGATGTAGTTATGACACTGCATACATATGAATAATTATAACATACATGTTCAAGCATTCGGAATTATAGCCACGTTAATAACGTTTGTAAGAAACCAAACCGTTTGTAAATCCGTCAAGATTTCAGCGAGATAAGAGGATTTGTGTGCGTGCTGATCACTCACTTTACATTAAGCCTGCCTGTGACAAGATGGCCGAACGGTGATGCCGGAAGTGACTGCGCCATAAGACATCTAGCGTTTATGTATGATATCTATGCCGATATACACCAAACGGTCCAGTCTTGAACCTAGTTATATTATGAAGACATTTCCAGAGGGATTTTTGTGATTAATATAACATTTTATTCCAAAAAACATGGCGAAATTTTTTTTTTAAGTCTATTGACAGTATATTCTGATTTACAGGATAACAAAAGTAGATATCCATAAATCCCTCTAATTTTTGTCCCATCTAATATGTGAACACAATGAATAATTTTTTTTTAACCTGGCTTTATCCACTACTCAGATTGCAAATATATGCAAATTAGCGCATATTTAACTAGAGATTGCCTAATTTGCATATTTAAACATTAAATTACAGACAACTTGTAATACATTTTTTTCTCATTTTTATGTAGGTAATCAACTGGAAAAGTTTCATGGTGATATCTGCTAGTTAAAAGTTTTACCCTATTCACCTGTAGTGTCTCGCCTTAATAAGTGTCACTCTGACAACAGTCGTCACAAAAACTGTGATCAACAGAAGCGTTTTCAGATGAGCGTATGGGAAACCAGGCCTCTGATCAAGGTTATTATTAATGAAAACTATCACGGAAATTTCAGATAAAAATGCATGCGTTCTCGTTGCGTGGTTTGACTAAAAACGGAGGTTGAAAGGAGTGGATCCATCAATGTTGCTGAACCATAAATAACCAGTAGATGGCATCGCATGTATTAGAATTAGCGAATTAGCAGCGGTGAGCCACTAATGGCAAAATTAATCTGTGGGAAAAGACAGAGTTCAGTTTGGGATTTAGTTTTTTACGATTCTGCTTCTGATAAAAGCATATGCATGGTAGTCAGCAGCAATGAAAACATTTATGGGACTTTAATAAAAGGGAAGAATTGAAAGTGTACTTAAGAAACTCTCACAATGAAGCAAATACATCTTTTACTTATTCCTTCTGCTGATCTGGTTATGATGCAGAAGTTGTGTGTATATATATATATACACTACTGGTCAAAAGTTTTAGATCGGTAAGATTTTTTATGTTTTTAAAAGAAGTCTCTTCTGCTCACCAAGGCTGCATTTATTTGATAAAAAAAACAAGAAATAAATAAAAACAGTATTATTGTGAAATATTATGACAATTTAAATATATTTTAAAGTGTAATTTATTCCTCAGATGAAAGCTGAATTTTCAGCATCATTACTCCAGTCTTCAGTGTCACATGATCCTTCAGAAATCACTCTAATATGATGATTTGATGCTCAAGAAACATTTATGATTATTATCAATGTTGAAAACTGTTGTGTACAATTTTTTTTGCCAAAATTCTTTGATGAATAGAAAGTTCAAAAGAACAGCATTTATTTAAAATAGAATATTTTCTAACATTATAAATGTCTTTACTGTAACTTTTGATCAGTTTAACTCATCCTTGATGAATAAAAGTATTGATTTATTTGATTTCTTTCCCCCAAAAATAAAAATAAAATTCTTCCTGACCCCAAACTTTTGAACGGTCGTGTTTAATGTTACAAAAGCTTCAGATTTCAGATTAATGCTGTTCTTTTGAACTTTCTATTCATCATAGCATCATGAAATAAAATTGTACACAACTGTTTTCAACATTTATAATAATCATAAATGTTTCTTGAGCATCAAATCATCATATTAGAATGATTTCTGAAGGATCATGTGACACTGAAGACTGGAGTAATGATGCTGAAAATTCAGCTTTGATCACAGGAATAAATTACACTTTACTGTATATTCACATAGAAATTTAAATTGTAATAATTTTGTAATTTTTTGTAGCTTGTTAGGTATTAGATACTCTTGTCTTTTGATAATTTACTCCACCTTAATCAAATACACATTTACAAATATAAAGGCTTTTACCATGATATTAAAAACTAAAACTAAATACTAACTAAAAGTAATGATCACAATGAAATATTTATGCCCCATTAAAACTAACAAAATAAATACATTTAAATTAAAAAGTAAAATACAAAACAAAAATGGACAATCTTTTTAAAACTAAAATAACCCTGCCTCTGATTGGTCCCTTTTTTGTGTGCAGTGTGTCCACGGTGGACTTGTTTTCACGCCGATGTCTGACCTGTGACCTGTATAAAGCACACTGCACGTTCTTCAGTGCCGTCTTCAGCCCCACCAACCAACACGTCCTAATGCACTGCAAAGGTACGACGACCATGAGTTTATAATGTACTCTCGCATAACAGTCCACAGTCCTGATGAGTGACCTTTCACCCCTCTGTGAGCATCAGCACTGCAGCAGACTGCGAAAAATGATGTCTTCTTTTCCAGTACAAATATCCAAACATTCTTAAATCAAGATAATCTTACTGGAGAAGCAAAATGACTGAAGATATTAGGATCTTTCCTGAAAAATTTGTAAGTTTAAATTAAGACAAATATATCAATGAAGTCAGAAAAATTTACTTAGTTAAAAGGGAAAACTATTTTTCTTTTTCTGAACCCAATCCACCTTATTCTTACGCCCCCATGACGCTTAGCGTGAATTATGGGTGTAACTTTCGTTAAGCTGTAAACAATCAGTGAAACGCTCTATGAACACAATATGTTAAAGTGTCACAATGAGATGACATTAATCTACTCACACTTCAACCATCGAACATTAAAAGGAAATTTAAAAGTGTAAAAGCATCAACAAGGTATTTTCACCAGATCAAATAACCCCAAAAGCGCGAGTCTTTCCACAGCAATAACGGACGGGTTAAATATCACTGTAGTAATATATATATATATTGCCTTAATCAGAAATGTTCATTAACTTCAGCATTATGTGATACTATTTCAAAGTGATTTCAGTCATTTTGACAGATTATAAATTGCATTTACCAGTGAAAACAAACCTGGACACAGACGTGAGGATTTGAGGAGAATAACGAGAGATTCTTCGTGCGTTCCAGTGAATTATTAATGGAGTATATCGTAAATTAAATCCGGGAGAACAGACCACAAATGTGCAGGATATGTTGTCCTTTTTCATACTTTTACAGCGGATTGCAAAGGGAAAAAAGAAAATAATCACGAGGAAAAGAGCTCTTCCATAGATATTCCTGTTATAACATGTCATGTTAAAATACCAAGTAAACGTTATTCTCTTGATGTCTGAAAATAAATCATGAAGGGAAACTGACAGCTCATCCAGTCAGACTGACGATCAGCTTTATTTGTAGGGCAACCTTATGATTTGAAATGATTCGTTTCCCAACGTTCCCCAAACCGGAAGTGTCTCCCATAATTCAAAACACAGTAAGCTTGTCAGGAATAAGGTGGACAGCATATTTTTTTTCTTGATTTCTTGATGCATAAACCTATGGAAGCTTGTTTCCGCCACTGAATAATAAATAAATAATAATAATTGTGACTTTTTATCTCACAATTGTGACTTTTTTTCTCAGAATTGCGAGATATGAAGTCAGAATTGTGAGAAATAAAGACGCAATTCTGAGAAATAAAGTCAGAATTGCATGATATAAAGTCGCAATTGCGTGTTATAAAGTCAGAATTGTGAGATATAAACTATTCTGAGGTAAAAAAACAACAAAAAATCTGTCTTTTTTTTCCCTTAGAATTGGACTTTATATCTCACAATTCTGAGAAAAGATGTCAGAATTGCGAGATATAAACTCAAAATTATGTGATATAAAGTCAGAATTGCGTGATATAAAGTCGCAATTGCGAGAAAAAAAGTCTGAATTTATAAGACGCAATTGCGACTTTATTTCACGCAATTCTGACTTTATATCTCGCAATTCTGACTTTATATCTCGCAATTCTTTTATATCTCGCAATTCTGACTTTATAACACACAATTGCGACTTTATTTCACGCAATTCTGACTTTATATCTCGTAATTCTGAGAAATAAAGTCAGAAATCTGAGATGTAAACGCGCAATTGTGAGATAAAAAGTCGCAATTATCTTTTAAAATGTTTTATTCTGTGGCTGAAACAAGCTTCCATATAAACCTTATTTTTAACAATTTTTCAGAAAACAAGCCTTAATATCTTCAGTCATTTTGCTTCTCCAGTAAATGTATCTTGATTTAAGAATGTGTAGATATTTGTACTGGAAAACAAGACAGAAACACTAAGAAAGAACATATTTTTCTGCCTGTTGTGGTTGAAGTGGCCACATTTGTCTGGTTTTTGGTTTTCTTGCAGGTCCAGGAGCACCGACAGTGATCATACACTCTCTCAACACTGCCAGTGAGTTTTCACTTTCTCTTTTTTCCATCTTTCTGCCAGGGCTGGGTCTCGGCACAGATGTCTCGACTCCATTCCGATTCACAAGATCTCAATTTTATTCGATTCAGGATCAAATTTGAGTTACCAGTGAAATTCACAATTCTCTTAAAACTACAAACTGATAAAACATTTCAAAGGTTATTGAAGGCAAGAAAAGATTGATTCGTGGCTTTGAGAATGGATATCGAATTCGGATGTCTTGTAGGCCATTTTACTTTTAAGGACATTTGACTTTGGCATTAACAGTTTTACTGACTTAAAAGGGACTTAGTTGTTCTATGCTGGAGTAAAGTTCATAAATTATCGTTCTTTCCCATTGGATTTTGTAAAACTATGTTGGGTGGACCTCTGTCCCTGTAGGGGGGGGTTCGGGTTCGCAGGAAAATTTTGTTCATTTTAAGGTTAAATGCATCAATCTGATGCGAGAGCTCAAAATGAAGAGCTTCAACCCATGAACTGTGAACATTGAACAAAGAAACAGCATTGACTTGTACCTGGACATTAAAGAGGGCTCAGTTATGATATAGAGTCTCAGTCTACATTACATTATCACTGGTGTTTTAGGATGCCAAACAATTATTATAATAATATAATAATGATTTATATAATTATTCATATGACGTAAAATCCATATAGCCTATAATATATTTTACATTACACTATAGTATAGTAGGCTATATATATATATATAGCTTATACTATATAGGCCACTTAATTAAAGTCTTGTGCTGTTTTATAAAGGCACAAAGCCATATCACGGTTTCAATTTAGTTCATTGGCCTTTTTATGTTAGGCTATAAATTTTACATCTCATATGTGTTGGGAAAAGGGAGAAGAGCGAGTTCGGCAAGAGGCAGATTCGAACTCGGGTCGAACGCGTCAAAAGCAACTTTCAAGCGCCTCACGCCCTACGACCTATGACCTATGCCACTGTAGATACTTAGTGGCGGGCGTCTTTTTGCCAAAAACACAGGCACTTAGTGCAAATATACGCTCCGTTATCGGAAATGTAAAAAAATAGGGATTTTTTTCCTCCACTCGCTTGTGCCCCATAATGCCCATTGGATAATCCGGCCCTGGGTGCCCCCCGATTGGCTGGTGCCCCAGGGCACTCGCCCAATCCCGTCTATGGATAATCCGCAGCCCTACTGTCTGCCCTGTTCTGCTTGAATAACTCTTGTACTGTTGATCTCTCGTCAGATTATTACATCCTGGAGAATAACTCAGTGCTCAAAGCTGCTCTCAGTTACAAACGGATCCAGATGTTTGAGTACAGGAGCATCCAGACCGACCACTTCGGTAAAGTATCGCTCAGCTTTACCTGATAAACACCTGTGAAAGAGTAATGCGTTGGTTTGGTTCTGCTGGAGTTCAATATCTTGCTCTTGGCCAAAGGTGATGTTGTTAATGACACTACAAGTTTGATTAAACCATTAAAATATGAGGAAAATATTTAGTTTTTTTAAATATGAGGGGAGAACAAAACACTGAACACAAAAAAACTACAGCTACAGGTTTTATTTTACTTTTTGAAAAACAAAAAGCTCAGAGGAAAAAGCAAACACTGATTACAACATCATCAGATATTAATATTTTGTTGGTTCTCTCTTGTTTTTACATGTTCATAATTTCTTCGTATGACAGCCTGGATAAAAACGATGTCGGCACAATTTGTCATGTTTCATTGTGTTATTATCACTAATAAAACAATCGACTCCAAGCACAACTACGCAATATGCTTATAAAATCTTTGTATTTTGAATAATATTTGAATAAAGTGTGAAGATGTCTATTCTTCTAGGCTGGGCATCACTTTTGGCCACTATTGAACTTGATAGATCGTCATACGCAGCTCTGAACTGTTCCTCGTGTGTGTTTGCAGAGTTGCCGCTGAAGATCTCCTATCCACCCGATTTCTCTGAGTCCCGCAGTTACGCTCTTCTGCTGATGATGTAAGCAGATCTGTGTGTGTGTGTGTGTGTGTGTGTGTGTGTGTGTGTGTGTACTTGTACAACTATCTTTGTGAGGACCAGTTTGAGTTTTAGACCATTGGAGTGAGGACAAAGAGAGTAAAGTGAGAACATTTTGGCCGGTCCTCAGTTTCTGAGAGCCTTTAAAGGCCTGTTTGAGGGTCAAGACTTGGTTTTAGGGATAAGGTTATAATGAGGTTAAGGGTCGGTTTAGGGTCAGGGTTCGGGTTAGGCACTTAGTTGTGATGGGTAAGGTTAGGGTAAGCGGCTAGAGATTACACTGTGTCAATGAATGTCCTCATAAAGATAGATGTACAAGAATGTGTGTGTGTGTGCGTGCGTGCGTGCGTGTGTGTCTGTGTCACATTAATGTGATGCTGATTTTAAGGTCCATTACACATTCTGACAGAAATACACCCTTTTGCCACATTGGTCTGTTTTGCTCGAACACAAGGACAGAGGACACAGTCAGGATCATTGTGGTGGAAAGTACACGTTCTTCTTCTTCTTCTTTGGTAAATCCAAGGTAAACTCACAGCGTGTCTTCCAAAACTCAATGAAAGGCAGAGGAAACCAATTTGCTGCCCTTGGCAAGATCTCACCTGGTGCCATAAGCCTGATAATGGTTAAACTATACAAAATAACACCTAAGCCACATTACCACATGAACACAAATAGCAAGAGCTTTACATCTAGCCATTCATGCACAAACTATTCATTGTGCACTAGCAGAAGTGTTTGTTTTCCAGTAGATGGCAGCAATATTTCACTAAACTATGGAACCTTTCACGTTTTTGCCATGAATGAAACTGAGAAATCTTCTTTAATGTGAATGTTACATAAAATGTTAGTATTTTAAACAAATATGATTACTAATTTCGCAAATGAAAATGCAATATATCCCCCTAAATCCGCACAACAGAGCAAAAATATTAATAAAAAAGTGATATTACAAGCGTTTGAAAAACTGACATGATTGTTACAAAAACCACACTGTCTGGTGCTTCTGGAGAACAGCTGTTTGCATCAAGTTTAAGGTAAAACAGTAATTAGCGAACATTACTAGTAGGCTATCTTACTATAGGATACTTGGATAAACTGTTTATTAATATAATATAATATAATAGGGGGACTTTAAGAATGTTTAGATATTTGTACTGGGAAAAAAAGACAAAAGGAAAAACATAATTTTTTTGCAGTGCAGAACTGTAAAGCAATGATGCAGAAAGAAGTCTTTGAAACGTCCCATGATCCCTTGGTTTTGTGGACAAATGTTCATTTCAATCCCGATGGACTACTTGCACAAGCACTTCCAATGGATCCGGCATATAAAGTAGAGGCTTTGTTCACATGGTACTGTTAGATCTGCTATTCCCCTGGGTTTATGGAGGAGTTTGAAGTGAGTAGTTGTGTCTCTGCCTTTCCTACTCTCCTAAAGCCCTGTGATGTGACGTTCAAGCAGCGGTGGAGAATTAAATGACTCTTTGTCTGTGAAAACATCACATTCTGTTGAATTCCAAAGGCGCTGTAAACACACGAGCGGAGACAGGAGATGCGTGTTGTTTCAGATTGAAATGCATGCAGTGACGCTGCGCTGGTGTGTTTTGTTTGTGCGTCAGTGATGCTGCCCCCGGTGGTCAGCAGGTGAACGACCAGTACGCAGTGGACTGGGACTCTGTGCTGGTCAGTTCGGACAATGTCATCGTAGCTCGCCTGGATGGCCGGGGAAGCGGTTTCCAGGGTCAGAAGGTTTTACAGGACGTGCACAAGCGCCTGGGAGCTGTTGAACTGCAGGATCAGCTGGCTGCTGTTGAGTAAGAACGTTTACCTGATGTTTTCTTAAGGGTTCGTACAAGGTGCTTAAAGGGGTCATCGGATGCAAAATTCACTTTTATATGGTGTTTGCATATAAATTTGTCTTTCCACACAACCACCATACAATTAAAAAAATCCATCCACTCCTTTTCTTTTTTTTTATCCTCAAAAAGTCTAAACACTCTCAATTATCAAGCCGTTTGGATTTTCTGAGCAATATGATGTCATTTTGCTCATGCTCCGCCCACGACCGCTGACGGACTGTCCCGTATTAGCATATTTCCCATATTAGCATGTTTCTGCCCTCAGCCATTTGTATACTGTCCACCAAGTCAGCACTTTATGAGTGTTAAAGTGAGCAGATGCTCATTATCATTTAAAGAGACATGCACCGAAACGGGTCGCTGTGAACAGAGCTGTTTTTGAGGAGGTAAAAGGGTGTTGTTTTACACAACCATTGAGGAATTTTAACCAAAGTATGTTACAAACTTTACACGAAGACCCTAAAGAATCATACTAACTTGTGGAAAACGGGCATCCAATGACCCCTTTAAAAGACGTGAAGTACTTGAATTTGACTTTTCTAAATTTAAGTCCTGAAAACCCCCTGAAAACAGGCATATTTTGAAAAGGTACTTGAAAAGTGCTTGAATTATTGAAAGACAAACGTGAAAGTAGTTATTTTCAATCTTTTCACACAAAATTAAAGCTTCAGCCCGTCTGATATAGATATAGAGCGATTTCTCATGGCTATATAAATACAATCATATGATACATCTTTCATTCTTCAGGTCAATTGTATAGTAATGGGGGAAAAAATCAGTTTGAGAGAGAAAAGTGATCTCTTTGACATAGTATAGTTAAAGTTACCACAGCAATAAAGTTGTACTTTATTTGTACCATTTTGGTTTATTTGTGTTAATTTTTTTTTAAACTTTTTTAGAATTTGAAAGATAATAATGATATTGTTTGATAAGTGAGATCACAGATTGTAGTCGTTAAAAAAGCTAAAAAAAGGTGTGCTTTTTTTTCCATTTTAATTTCAATGTAATTTCATTTGACAGTATCTGTACGAACCCTGTTTCTTCTATCATTCAGACAAAAATGACCCTTTTCCGTCCTCATTTACTCTTCCTCATGCTCTGTTTGTGTGATCTAATACGGCACACACACTGCTGTGAAACATGCTAACGAAATCATGCTTTTGTTCCAGATACATGTTGAAATTTTCATACATTGATCGAACCAGAATTGGTGTGTTTGGTCGGGTAAGTCTCAGTTTAAGTGTCACACACGGCTGCTGTAATGGTTGAAAATCACTGATCTTTCTTCACACTTCCATACTTGTGTTTCCTCAGGATTATGGAGGATATATCGCACTTCTTCTGATTAAATCCACTGAGAACTTGTTTAAATGTGCAGCGGCCATGTCGCCCGTGACAGATTGGAATTTGTATGGTAAGTTATTGTGATGTGAATGTGCTTTTAAAAAAAAATTTTTGTAATGTTTCTAAAACAGTCTAAAACAGTTTGGATAGTTGTTAATATGACAGTTATGAGACATTATTTAAGAGATTTAAGTAGGGCTGGGTATTGACACAAAGTTCACAATTCGATTCGATTTCGATTCGATTCAATATCATGAATAATATCCATTATTTTGGATATCAGGTACAATACATGGCAAATTTAAAATCTCTTAACAAATCTCTTAACTAATGCTGTAAACTATGGGAGTCAGTTGTAGCCTATAGGCTTCATTAGCCTACTATAATGTTGAAGGTAAAAATGAACTGATTTGTATACAAACACTTAAATTACACTTTTATTTATTTTATAATAATAAAGTTATATGAAATATAAACATTTAAATGGTTGCTGTCATAAAACTTGCTAGATTTATTCAAACATGCATTAAATATTGAAGAACATTACAAATTATAATGAATATGTAATATGGTGCATATATTTAGCAAAAATGCTCCTCTCTAGAGTTAATTTTTCTAGCTGACTAATGAGTTTATGGTCACTGGTTTTTCTGAGGTAAATGTGACGTTACATGACATTGTTAAGTTTTACTGACGTCTTTCCACGGTTGAAACACTGATTGGGCGATTCCATGTCACATGATACGGACTTCGATAAGTTGTACTCTATCGTTTAACACACTTTCAGAAGCTCATTCATGTTTATTTCGCGCTGTAACTGGTGTTATTAAGGCGGAAGAGAAGATCATGTGCTTCTCTAGAGCTGAGCCAGAGCGATCTCACACCACAGCGACAAAACGATATTTATGTTTTGGAATTTCGTAAGAAAATGGACGTAATTTGAAATCTGACACTTTGTTTCATATCAATAGTAACAAAGCACAAAGATTATTGTGATTTATTGGATGGGATGCGCTACAATGTTCCATTCATTCATCAACTGAAAACAGGATGACTAATCGATTCTTGGGATTTAAGAATCGATATCGGTTTGTAAAAATGAGAATCGATTAAAATCGAGAAATCTGTATTTTTTTACCCAGCCCTAGATTTAAGTATTGTATTACATGAGTAGCTCTCGGACACTTTTTTATTTTTAAAAAGTAGCTCTCAAATGAAAAAAGTTTGGAGACCCCAGAACATTTCAGACCAGAGATCATCATGGTTTTCTGTTCTGTGAGTGAAACTGATCTCTCTCTCTCTCTCTCTCTCTCTCTCTCTCTCTCTCTCTCTCAGCCTCGGCCTTCTCTGAACGCTATCTGGGATTTCCTCTTCAGGACGACAGCAGATATCAGGTAAGTGCTGGTTAGATGTTGTGTAACTCAGACTGTGTTGTAGTGGATGCAGTGACAGACACAGGTGTGTTTCTCCAGTTCTCCAGTGTGCTGCAGAATCCACAGGGTTTCAGAGACCAAACGCTCATGTTGCTGCACGCGACTGCTGACGGTCAGTGTGTGTCATGGTTTACAAGCTACACTATACACACAATGTGCTATTCACATACATGCTCTATGAATAAATGAATAACCACTGGCCTGAATAATTCCATACTGATATTCCCTTTCTACAGTCGTGGCCAAAAGAGATGTTTCCCTCATCCTCTCCTCCCGGACCTGTAACTAATCCTTCTCTCGCGGGTCAAAATGACCCGAAAATTATACTTGTGAATTTTTTTTTCATCCAGAAAGCTTATATCACTTAATTTGTATATATTTTTTGATACATTTTTAATGCAATTTTTGGGAGATATTACATTTTTTATTACATTTTTTACCTCTAAATTTCTAGATTTAATCAATCATTTTTATATAAATAAGCACATTCTTCACATTCTTTTACTTATACAAAATAACTCTCCATTACAAGCAAAAACTTGTTAAAATGGCTCAAAAACTCTCACATTGCGTGTCTCTGCCGACCTCTTGTGGAAAAAAAAATTATAACATGATATTTCATGACTCTTTCCACTAGATGGCCGATATATGGAGCAAATTAACCGTTCCCAAAGTCCGTTTTCTTCCGTTTTTCTCTTCAATATCCATTCAGGTGTATATTTAGACATTTTAAAATAATCTTTTGTACATTTTTAGTTTTATAGTTACTGTTAGTTGCATTGTGACTGACTGATTTTATTTGAAAAATTTAAAAACATTGCACCCGTTATATAACCCCCCCTTCCATTCATTTTAATGGGAATTCCTTGTTGTGTGAGAGTGTGTGTGTATGCATGTGAGTGTGTTCTGCATTGGGGATGTTCTATATTCTCATGCCTTTATTTGTGTGGTTGTTTGTACTGGATTGTATCAGATTTTTTATATATTTTTGACAAATAACCAAAAAAAATCCCCCATTTTCCATTCAAAATTACACGAGGGAAGGATTTGTTTTTATTACAACTACATAAACTCCTTGAATCCAGTAAAAAAAAAAATTTATGTATTCCAGGTTGAAGTGCGACAAATCCCCCAAGGTCTTGGACCACTCTGATGAACACTACATTTTAAAACATTTGAAGAAAACGAATTTTGGGTCAAAATGACTTGAGGAGAAGATGAGGGATCAAAATATTAGGAAGGGAGGAATTTTATGAGCACAATTTGGCACGTTTCATTGCATTATCACAGATAAAACAATCGACTCAGAGCACAACTGCTTACAAAGTCTTTAACAAATTTTTATCACTTTTGAACACTTCTGTCAATTGTCGAGTATCGTTTGATTGCAATACTCTGCCATTGAGCCATTCTTGAAAATGTTGTTTTTTCCTCCAGCGAACATTAATTTCCAGCACACAGCCGAGCTCATAAAGAACCTGGTGAAGGTGGGAGCCAACTACACACTGCAGGTACTGTCAGCAAACACATGTTCAGCATCTGTGTGTCTCTGTCCATTGATGACAGTCTAGATTCCTGATGGTTTTCTGCACGGTTGTTCTTCAGATTTATCCAGACGAGGGTCATTTCCTGTCTAAGAGCAGCCGGAGACACGTGGCCTCGACACTGACCAGCTACTTCAGATCCTGCATGCAGGACGATGGGCTTCCCATCAGTGAGGAGGAGGAGGAAGAGGAAGAGTAGAGTGAAGATGACACGCAGCACACAAACACACACTGACACACACACCACGATACACACACAAACACTCGGGACAGTGAAACACACTGGACGTTGAGACAAACATCCAGAGCAGAACACTCAAGTAAACAGCGAGAGCCAGGAGTGTGTGTGTGTGTGTGTGTGTGTTTGAACATGTATATATGCATGTGTGTAACAGTTTGGATGATGTATGTATTAAAGCTGTGTGTGTGTGTGTGTGTGTGAGAGAAAGAGAGAGAGAGCGAGAGAGATAGAGTTTCTATGTTCCTGGCCAATGGATCATAATCGCTGGAAATGGATTAGAATGTTTCACATATCATGAATCACTATGATCTCCAATTGGCCGATGCGTTGGCCAATCACAGCACAGCAAGTCAGACATTGCATGGTCCTTTTGCTTTGCTTCACTTCTTTTGCCACTTTTGTGTCTCAGTATGTTTTCACCTTCTGCATTCGATTTCATTTCTCACCATCCGTGACGAGCACTCGCTGGGAAGAACCGTAAATGCATCTGTCGAAAGCTCGAGGATCTGCGTGAAGATCAGCACACGTGCAGTGCATTCTGGGATGGATGCGGCTGTGTTGTACAGAAGAGTAAGAACATACATCAGATGGACAGTCTTGGATCAGATTATTTGTCTCTCGAGGGCTTTTGTATCACTGACTGTTTAGTTTTACTGGTGGTGTGGGGGGGGGGGGACGGGTCGGGTCGATTGTTATTGTTCTCTAGTCATGTCTATAAATAAACAACTAGTCCAAATCCAACATTATTCAGTTTTGATTGTACTTACTATCACTCTCTGTGCCATTCTTGTTCCTGCAGACTGAACCACAGTCATTACAATTATGAGAAAATATTAATTAATTCCACATCTAATAATGGCCAAAAGTGATATTTGTTTTAAACGACCCTAAAATTTCAATTAAACCATCAAAATAGGAGGAAAATATTTGTTTATTTTAAATTTGATGGATGAACAAAACACTAAACTTGGTTAAGGTATTTATCTGACAGAATTATTTACTATGCAAAAAGCTGACAGGAAAAAGCATACAATGACTACAAAATAATCTGTTATATATATATACACTACCAGTCAAAAGTTTTAGATCGGTAAGATTTTTTATGTTTTTAAAAGAAAGTCTCTTCTGCTCATCAAGGCTGCATTTATTTGATTAAAAATACAAACAAAAACAGTAATATTGTGATATATTATTACAGTTTAAAACAGCTGTTTTGTATGTGAATATATAGTAAAGTGTAATTTATTCCTGTGATCAAAGCTGAATTTTCAGCATCATTACTCCAGTCTTCAGTGTCACATGATCCTTCAGAAATCATTCTAATATGATGATTTGATGCTCAAGAAACATTTATGATTATTATCAATGTTGAAAACAGTTTTTTACATTTTTATTTCATGATGCTATGATGAATAGAAGTTCAAAAGAACAGCATTTATCTGAAATCTAAAGCTTTTGTAACATTAAACACTACCGTTCAAAAGTTTGGGGTCAGTACGAATTTTTATTTTATTTTTGGGGGAAATAAATAAAATAAATCAATACTTTTATTCATCAAGGATGAGTTAAACTGATCAAAAGTTACAGTAAAGACATTTATAATGTTAGAAAATATTCTATTTTAAATAAATGCTGTTCTTTTGAACTTTCTATTCATCAAAGAATTGTGGAAAAAAAAATGTACACGACTGTTCAACATTGAAAATAATAATGAATGTTTTTTGAGCATAAAATCATCATATTAGAATGATTTCTGAAGGATCATGTGACACTGAAGACTGGAGTAATGATGCTGAAAATTCAGCTTTGATCACAGGAATAAATTACATTTTAAAATATCTTAAAATAGAAAACAGTCATTTTAAATGGTCATAATATCTCACAATATTACTGTTTTTTTTATTGTTGTTTTTTAAAATAAATGCAGCCTTGATGAGCAGAAGAGACTTCTTTTAAAAACATAAAAAATCTCACCGATCTAAAACTTTTGACCGGTAGTGTATGTCGTTGGTTCTTTGTATGTGTTCATAATTTCTTTGTATGATAGCCTGGCCAAAAATGATGTAAGCACAATTTGACGTTTCATTGTGTTATTATCATTGTATATTAGTATGCTTACAAAATCTTTAACAAAGTTTGAATAATATTTGCATGAATGGTGAAGATTTTCCCTAGGCTGTACATCACTTTTGGCCACTACTGTAAACTGCTCCTCAAAGGTGATCTGATCTTCACTATCGCAAGACAGACTCTTTGATTTGAAAGTGTTTCAGATGTTTGGCACTTTTTTAATATAGGCTAGTTGACAGGATATTGTTGGATCAGGAACCCAGTCCTGCATCACCATCTCCGAGTTTCCAGCGGACACGGGTAAAGAGAGCGCTACTGAACATCAGTGAAAATTGCAGATTAATTTGGCATGTCAACGTGTTCATTTTCATATGACAGGATCGCTGTATTTCCATGTGATGTCATTGATGACTTCTGGAGCCAGTGGCTGTGGGAATCGAAGTTTACTAACGGTAAATGAAGTATAGGTATGAATCATGTAAATTATAGCATATTTTCAATTTAAAATGGAAAAAATTAGTTAAAAAGTTGATATTTTATAACTAGCTATGACTCACTAGCATTAGGATTTATTATTATTTTTTCATTATTTTTGTTTAATAATTTTTATGAATGCTCCTATATATTGTAAAACAATCATTCTTCATTCTGTTATTATTCTGATATGTGGCCAGTTGCTTAAACTGCTTAGACTATAGTCTTACAAGTTAGTCATCTAATTCTTTCTTCAAGACTGGTCATAAAAAGGTTGAATGGTCTAATTTAAATCTGAAAAGTAATACATACCACAGGGTTCTCACGGGTCCTTGAAATCCTTGAAAGTTTGTGAATCTGAAAACAAAAATTCCATATTATTCCCTCAAGTTTGCTAATGTGTTATTTCGCCAACACTTCGTGGCCTATGCATTCTAGCTTTCTTGATTGACATTAGTTATGCGCATTTTCGCGTTACATTAAGTGTTTCCTGTTAAGTGCTTTCGCACCAAACTACAACGATGGTACCTCAACGTTTCATGCAAAAGTTAATATCAGATCATTTTAGAATACAGTATAGGATGTACCGAATATTCTTCCGTTTTTTTGCATAGTTGTGTTTGATACATAAAAAACTGTAACAATGTATCTTACAAGGTAACACGATGTAACCTTGCTCTCACTTGAAACGTGTCCCCACATTAAGTCCTTGAATTTGAGGATATTGGACCTGGAAAGTTCTTGAAAGGTCCTTGAATTTGAAGTTAACCAAGGTGTGGGAACCCTGATACCACATGAAAAGGTCGTACGTGGGCGCTCTGCTCTTGTTTGCCAGATCTGGATCACAATCAGACCACAGCAATGCCACATGTCAGCCAAGAGCAAAGCAAATAAACCATGATTGTACCTTATCTGAGCCACAAAATCTGTATATATTACATAGAGTAATCTCAGCCTTAACAAACCTGTTAACAAGCAGAAACACTGAAGGAAAGAACAGGAGGAAAACGAACAAACTGACTTCCAGCCACAAATCAACTGCAAATAAAAGACATTAAATCTCTCAAGTTATCAGCAGAGGATGATTAAACCTCCAAAAACAGAATTACCATCTTCACTTATTACAAACCAGTTTGACTTTATTTCTGTCATACATCAACAAAAGTTCTTATTGAGAATTAACTGATGTTTATATTAGGGATGCACCGATCCACATTTTTTCACTTCCGATCCGATCCCGATACCTGAATTTGGATATCGGCCGATACCGATACTATTCCGATACCAGAGCTGTGTTTGCTTTAATATTATTATTATCATTATTGTTTATTTTATATGATGCTGAAATAAACTCCTCTCTCAACAGGCAAGTATGATATGTAGGCCTACATATTTATGCATGTATGGTAAGTATAAGGTCAGAAAAGGAAGTCAGAAAAACAGTAAATCCTGTTAACAGGAAAAATCCCATTCTGAAAACAAATATGCAACTGTAGGTCATGTCAATATTTATTACATTCCCAAAATGTAAAATACTTGAGTCTTGAAATATAAGAAAAGTGCAAGTGTAAACATCTTACACACACACACTATCTAAAGGGTGATCCTCGCTCCGATGCTGTAACTCTCTCGATGAATGCTCGATCAACATCAGCCATGTTGCAAACAGACAAGCGGATTTCGCCTCAGACGCGCGTCAATTTCGCTTCAAACTTTTGCTTTTTGCGAGCATCAATTTCGCTCTGGGCGCGCGAATGGATTCAAAATATTCAAGCGTCCAACTAGACGCGAATTTGACGCGCTATTCGCGTTTGGTGTGAACGCACAGTAACGTGGTGTTTTTTAAATGTTTGATTGCATTCGTTGTGTTGTACGACGCGAGGGAGCTTCAACGAGCTCTGAATTACGGCTTTGCAAACATTGCATTTTGCTGTCTTGCTCTGCGGTGTTTCCAGTGTGAAATATTTCCACACAGCGGCCGCAAACTGCGGAATGGATTTCCTGAGCGGTGGCGTGTCTCATAACTCTGTGTCTCATTGAGCCGCGCCTCCGTTCAGGAAATCCATTCCGCAGTTTGCAGCCAGCTAGCAGACTAGCCGGCGGGAATCACTTTTGGAGTCATTTCAGCAGACAACGTTAAAGCGCAGACATGACTCAAGGATATCGGATATCTCCGCAGGTTGGATCGGGAAAATCCGATACGTGAATTACGCTGGTATCGGTCCCGATACCGATACTGGATCGGATCGGCCCCATCCCTAGTTTATATGTATTATTGAGTGTCTTTTAAAGTCATCATTATGGTGATCAGTGTTTTCTTTAGTTGAACCCTGGTAGTTTTTCTCTGGTTGCTATACAACTGTGTTTATGAGACCTTCCCAGGAGCGATCTTCCTGGGGTGCGTTTCCCAAAGCATTGTTAGCCAACTATGGTCACAAGTTCCATCGTTATCAGCATAGTTCAACGAGTCTGTGTTTCTCTAAACCTTAGTTTCAATGAACATTCAACTTGACTGACGACAGAACTGGGTCGGTTTATCAGGTCCTGTCTTAGACTGGTTCAGATCCTACTTAAAGGGGTGGTTGATTATGATTTCACTTTTCTAACTTTAGTTTGTGTGTAATGTTGCTGTTTGAGCATAAACAACATCTGCAAAGTTACAACTCTCAACATTTAAAGCAAAGGGAGATATTTGCTTTTAAAGAAATCGCTTTTTAAGGACTACAACAAACGGCTGGTAGAGACTACACCACATTCCTCCCGGGTTAGTGACATCACCAACCCTAGAATTTACATAATCCCCGCCACCCTGAACACGATTTGCGAACACAGAATATGTTAATCAATGACTAGAAGATAACTACACATAAGCTACATAAACTCATCAACTAATCATTCAGAAATGTCCTGTTGCTTCTACATGTTGTCACTTCTTCTTGAGTCTCTCCATCATTGTCTGACTCCGGTTTGAACATAAAAGGCTAAAAGTTTTTGAAATTTTCAGTGCATGTGTGTGTGAGGTAAAAGGAAACAAGCTCTTGAAGCTCCGCCCCCTGTGCCGGGAGCAGCAGCTCATTTGCATTTAAAGGAACAGACACAAAACGGTGCGTTTTTGCTCACCCTCAAAAAGTGACAACTTAAACATGCTATATAAAAATATCTGTGGGGTATTTTGAGCTAAAACTTCACATACACACTCTGGGGACATCAGAGACTTATTTTACATCTTGTGAAAAGGGCATTATACCACCCCTTTAAGTAGCAGGGTAAACTGCATTGCACTGGGTACCAACACCTCCAGGCGTCATATCCTGTGGTGTTCCTCAAGGCTCAATTTTGGGCCCTCTATTATTTAACACATATGCTTCCTTCAGCTGGTGTAATTAATTAGTACAATATTTACTTTCACCATGCAGATGATACATCTCATATCCTTCGCTTACACCAGATACCCTGCTGAACTGCATAGAGGGAATCAAATATTGACTCTCTATCACTTAAAGCTGGCAATCAGGTCAGAAACTTAGGATTCATGCTTGACAGTGACCCCAGCTTAAAAAAAAAACAAAAAAACATATTAGCAATGTCACTAAAACTGCTTATTATGACCTCAGAAACATCTCCAAAGTACTGATATTCTCTCCCCTTCTGACCAGGAGAAACTTGTTCATGCATTTGTTACTTGACTAATGCAATAGTGTTTTTGCTGGGTTACCAAAGAGCTCTATGAAACACTTACAAAGCGTTCAGAATGCAGCTGCACAAATGCTCAATTTAAAATAAGAAATCACATTACTCCAACACTCACATCACTTCACTGGCTGCCCGTATCATTCAGAACTGAATTCAAGACCCTCTTATTAGTGTTTTTTTTTTATATTAGGTATATTTCTACCAGTTTCTACCTATGAGTTGAGTGATATATTGCTTCATATCTAAATGTATGTTTTTATTATGATTATAATTTATTTATGGTTAAATATTATTCTTTATTCATGAATTAATTTACTGAAAAACGTGTCTAGAGTGTTTGACACTGGCAGATTTCCTGGTTAGCAGTGTTCTGAGGTCTGAGGTCTCCATTAGGTCACCTGATGGAGTTTTAGGACACCATTAGGTCACTTGATGAAGTTTTTCGGTTCCTTGCCACTGTTGCCTTTGGCTTGCTCAGTTGGGGATATTTTGGGGATATTTAATTTAATTTTATCAATCAATAAATTCCTCTTGAAACAAACTTTGTTGTATTATTTTAATTTAATACTGTGAAGCTGCTTTGATACAATCTGTATTGTGAAAAGCGCTATACAAATAAACTTGACTTGACTTGACTTGACTTATTATTACTGAATGCATCCAGGCTATTTGATAAAAAAACAAATCTATTCTGACATGGACATATAGTATTCATTTTATTTCTTCAGGTTTTATAAGCATTTGACACTGTAATTTTTATAAAAATGGTAGAAAAAGCAGACATTTTTTTTTCTATATAATTGCTAATATTGCATTATTGTAAAAAAATAATTTGAGAACCACTGAGTTGTTATAGTGATTGTGACATTTAATACTCTTAATGTCAGACTGCAGTAGTACAGGTTTCTCATGCTCCCTTTAACAAACAGCAAACTGACGCACGTGTCAAACTGTGTATGTCAGTGAATGCAGATGACATGCGCTTTATTCATCACAGCATCTGATCTGATATTCACATTATTATTATTATTCTGCACATGATAGGATGGCTGATGAAACAGAATTAGGCCTTCAGAAAGAGCCCAGAAAACCAGAGGATCAGTGACTCAATGGGAGCCCAGAGTGTTGAAAACACACACGTTAGATATTAGATTTTATATTGTGTACTTCTCTGAACGTAATCTATAGACCAGTACAGCCCATAATAACTGATGACAGTGAGACAGAACAGTGTTTTCTTTCAGCCTGTTAAGAGTGACAGCACTCAACATCAGTCACGCTGCTGCTAAATACAGATTTAATGCTATATTAGTGTGGACAAATGATGAAAAATAACAAACTGAACAAGTAGTGTGAGTGTCCTCGGACTCGACGTCTCTCTGTCTCTGCCTTTAGATCAGATCATCTTAAAAGATGGGAGAGCTGGTCGCCGAGAGGATTCTCCCTGGTGCAACTGATGCTAGTCGTCATCGTCGAGGTCACTGGTTTCTGTGGGAACAGGTGCGTTGTCATGGAAGCACTCTCTGAAGAAGGAGATGAGCGAGTTCAGCATGTAGCGTCTGCTGATGACATCATGACCCTCATCAGGGAAGATCTGCACAGAGGTGAGAGGTCAAAGAGGTGAGAGGTCAAAGGGACGAGTGCACAGTGCAAGTCAAAAGCTGTGTCCCAATTTCAGAGGCTGTATCCTCGAAGGCTGAATGCTTCACAGCGGCGCAACAAAGGCAGTCCCAAGAGCGTAAGGTCAAAGGGCGTGAGGTCAGAGTAGAGCATGTGAGGTCACAGGGTCGACAGCGTGAGGTCAAACCGTCGATAGTGTGAGGTCAGAGGGTCGAGAGCGAGAGGTCAGAGGGTCAATAGTGTGAGGTCACAGGGTCGACAGCGTGAGGTCAAACCATCGATAGCGTGAGGTCAGAGGGTCGATAGCATGAGGTCAGAGGGTCGATAGCGTGAGGTCACAGGGTCGATAGCGTGAGGTCAAAGGGTCGATAGCATGAGGTCACAGGGTCAAGAGTGTGAGGTCAAAGGGTCGATAGCGTAAGGTCACAGGGTCGAGAGCGTGAGGTCAGAGGGCGTGGTGAGGTCAGAGGGTCAAGGGCGTGAGGTCAAAGGGTCAATAGCGTAAGGTTGGAGGGCCGAGGGTGTGAGGTCAAAGGGTCGAGAGAGTTAGGTCAGAGGGCATGGTGAGGTCAGAGGGTCAAGGGGCTGAGGTCACAGGGTTGAGAGCGTGAGGTCAGAGGGTGGGAGGTCACAGGGTCAAGAGCGTGAGGTCAGAGGGCGTGAGGTAAAAGGGTCGAGAGTGTGAGGTCAAAGGGTCGATAGCGTAAGGTCACAGGGTTGAGAGTGTGAGGTCAGAGGGCGTGGTGTGGTCAAAGGGTCAATAGCGTAAGGTTGGAGAGCCGAGGGTGTGAGCGCAAAGGCACGATAGCGTAAGGTCACAGGGTTGAGAGCGTGAAGTCAGAGGGCATGAGGTCACAGGGTCGAGAGCGTGAGGTCAGAGGGCGTGAGATCACAGGGTCGAAAGTGTGAGGTCAGAGGGCGTGAGGTCACAGGGTCGAGAGCGTGAGGTCACAGGGTCGAGAGCGTGAGGTCAGAGGGCGTGAGGTCACAGGGTCGAAAGCGTGAGGTCAGAGGGCGTGAGATCACAGGGTCGAAAGCGTGAGGTCAGAGGGCGTGAGATCACAGGGTCGAAAGCGTGAGGTCAGAGGGCGTGAGATCACAGGGTCGAAAGTGTGAGGTCAGAGGGCGTGAGGTCACAGGGTCGAGAGTGTGAGGTCAGAGGGCGTGAGGTCACAGGGTCGAGAGCGTGAGGTCACAGGGTTGAGAGCGTGAGGTCAGAGGGCGTGAGGTCAGAGGGTCACAAGGTCGAGGGCGTGCAGGTGCTTGTCAGTGTGAAGGACTCACCTGTAACCTGTAGTTTACATTGATCACAGACAGCAGCTTCACTAGTTCTGCAGTTTGTTGAAAATGAACGTTCGCTAATAGGAGAGAAAGAAGAAGTCATGGGACGATGCAGCCGTTCTGTCTGAATGTATTATACAGGGCAATATCCAGCATTAACGGGCACAAGTCCCTCCCATTCATTAGAAATGGCCAAATTATTATCGTTTTGAAACTCTTTACATTCTTGTAATTCACATAACTGAATGTGATGAGACCAGGAACGTTTTGTGTTTTCAACATATTAGACATACGAATAAGAGTGAATGTGAACATATTTTAAAATAAAATATTTGCAAATCGTTCAAATTGATTACTTCATCATAACTACTATTAGACCTAGAACGTCTTTTACCATCTCTTGTATTTAGTTATGTGTTTTCTTTCATGGGCTCACCATCCGCCGTCCCGTGTAGGATCAGGAAGCGTGACTCCTCGGAGCGCGTGCCGTTCTGCAGGAGGCTGGAGATCTGAAGGACACAGTAACAGTGTTCTGTGATGTCGAACCCGTTCAACCGCAGAGAGCTGAGCCTCTCGTTCACACTGCACCACAGTCACTGATGCCATTCAAATCAGCGTTCAGCACGCCAGACAATACAACTTCTGAAGTCAAAGTAATTCATTACTTTTAAAAGTAAGTTTCCCCAACACTAAATGTCACACACCTGTATGTCTCAAATCTTACAGTAGCAACAACATCTCACCTTGTATTTTAGCTCATTTTGTACGGGGAAGCCGAAGTATCTCTCTGTGAAGGCGGAAGCTGTGTAGAAACACAGAAGGGTTACACTAGTGAGTGCGTGTGTGTGTGTGTGTATGTGTATGTGTGTGTGTGTGTGTGTGTGTGTGTCACGTACCGTAGAGTTGCCAGTCGAACACTGGAGTGATGGCAGCACCACAGCGGAGAGCAGAACTGTGAGAGAGCAGCAGAAGCGAGCTCAGAAACCCACCGTACACCTGCACACACACGCACACACACACGCTTCATTATGACGTCTCAGATCAACTCACACACTTTGAAATGTACAAAAACACTATAGGTTTTGATCTTGTAGAGCCTGTTTCTATATCTGTAGTAGACTGAAACTTTAATTATAGTACAGGTATTTTTATCCGATAGAGATGCCGTTTATTTAAAGCGACTGATGTTTAACTTTCTGTGCTTTCTTTGGCCAATTTATTTAAGCCTGCGAGTGTAAACCCTACGTCATACAGGTGAAGAAATAATCCACACAGTAAATTATAATTCTGTCCCTCATGTCGTTCCAAACTTTTCTTCTGCTGAACACAAAAGACATTTTGAAAAATAGATCAGCGTTTTTTTTGCCCATACAATGAAAGTCAGTGGTGTTCGGTTTCCATTGTTCAAGTCAAGTCACATCTATTTCTATACAGATTGTTTTAAAGCAGCAATAAACAGGAAAATAACAGAATCAATGATGCAAACTTCAAATCCAGCTGTAAAGCAGCTCTAAAAGACAATAGTGTCATTATTGGATGAGAGGAAAACTTGAACTGATCTGAATAGTGTCAGTCAAACCAATAATATTACTGAATATTAAGTGTCTTAATCCCCAACTAAACAAACCAAAGGCAACAATAGCAAGAAACCCAAACTCCATCATGTGACAGAAATGGTCAAGTCAAGTCATCTTCATTTATATAGCGCTTTTAACAATATAGATTGTTTCAAAGCAGCTTTACATTGATAATAGGAAATTAAAGTAAAGTGTTTTGGCTTTATAGCAGCTCTAGAATAAAGTTATTGTCCAGCTAAAGTTAGTTTGATTGATTCACTTCTGTCACAACGATCATTAGTTATTAACTTAAGGGCCGCTAAACACAACACCGCTTAACAGAAAACTCTTAAGTTCTCTCTGCGCAAACTTCAAAAACGCGAACCCGTGAGAACGGCTGATGGCGCACATGCGTATTACGAGTTCAGTCTATAGGTATGTGTGTTTGAATATATGTGCGCAGGTGTAGTCCTTCCCTACAAACCAACCCTCAACAAACTACTTGTCTGGCCTTAAAATTAATAATACAGAATTTGTATCGCTTCCACGTAGCCACGCGGTTTCGGTTTGGTCTTCATAATATCTTTTGTTTTCGACAAAAGAAAAAAGTTTTACTGGTTTGAATGACATGAGGATGAGGAAATGAAATGAACCCTGTAATGAAACCTCACCTTGCCAAAAACCCCGACTCTGCCTCCATCAATGTACGGCTGCTTCACCAGATACCTGCCGCAGACAAACACACACATGGAGGAATGCGTACATGAGGGAAAATACTCGTGCAACTATTGAAGATCACTGTTGTTCCCACAGTGGGAGAGATGATGAATCATTAGTTTCTTCCTAATGAAATGCATCCAATTACAAAACTGAAGCTGGATATTTCAGCCTTTTATTACACGCAAGACACCAATTCCACCTAAGTTAATAAACATTAGATGCTTTACAGAAACATTTGTTTTAATACAGTTATTTATATATTATGCTTTAGTATTCCAGTGGGAAATATCGGTTTTAAATTTCACTGAAAGCCACAATGGATAATTCACCACAGATCTTGAGAATTATTTAAAGTCGCCCTGTGGTGAAAATCCAGCTTTTAATGTTGTTTATATGTCTATGTGGTGTTTTTAATATGCTTTGAGACAAACCATGTGTAAATTCATAAGTCGACAGCATTGCTGAGTATTTTCTCCTTAAAACTGCAGTGAACCAAAGACAGTCTCAAACACACGGTTTGAAATCGCTGGTGTTTCTGACGTCACAAACTACCTTGTAACCAATCAGATCAACGTGTGATCGTCAACCAGTGGATCTCTGAGCTGAGTGAGTGAGTGGAGGCGGAGCTCATTTGCATATTCATAGAACCACGTATACTAAATGAGGCAAGGGTGTCGAGTTACATTCAAGATATTTTAAGAAATGTTTTTTTTTTTTTGGGAAAAAACATTTAAATTGAAATGTAATTTTGGTGATCAAACATGAGTTTTAAGAGATAAAATGATTGACTACAGGGGGACTTTAAAGATTGTGTCAGTTACTCAGTATGTGTTTATGAGTAAGTAATTACTTCACAACCGCTAAAAAGTACATTCCATATAGTAAGAATGTGTGTTGTATAATTTGGACGTTTAATAATAATAATTAATATAATTCGTTACATTTATATAGCGCTTTTTCTAGGTACTCAAAGCGCTTTACATGAAGGGGAATCTCCTCAACCACCACCAGTGTGCAGCATCCACCTGGATGATGCGACGGCAGCCATATTGCGCCAGAACGCCCACCACACACCAGCTTACTGGTGGAGAGGAGACAGAGCGATGAAGCCAATCAGTATATGAGGATGATTAGGAGGCCATGATGGACAGAGGCCAGGGGGCAAATTTGGCCAGGATGCCAGGGTTACACCCCTACTCTTTTTCATGGGATTTTTAATGACCACAGAGAGTCAGGACCTCGGTTTAACGTCTCATCCGAAGGACGTATACTACATTCACCATGTTGTCATTATCATGTGACCTACCAGCGCTTCACTGTCATTCATAAATAGTCCTCTCCTGTGGCCTCATGGGATACTAAAGTGTCCATCGTATGCACACTTCAGAATCCCACCGGAAGAAGGTCATCCAGGGACTTTTTGCCTACTCTTTTATTAGTACTGTGTTAGTACATTTTACCATTTACTGTGAATTCAGACATGCTTCTTTTGTCGCACACTGTTTTTCGCCTACTTTCCAGTATGCGATTTCTAATGCAGCCCTAGTGTGGACTGTGGACAGACAAGTTGCTTGTCACTGCAATCTCATCGCATCACATCTGGTTAGGACACAGCGTAAGACTTTCGCACGGTAGATGGATTTTTTTTTTTTACTCACTCTAAAACCGAGAGCTGATCGTCTGCGTCCACGAGTCCCAAACGCTTGTAAACCCCCTGGAGAATCTGCTGGCCCTGAAAGCCACTCCCTCTGCCATCGGCCCGCGCCACAATCACATCATCACAGCCGACCAGCACATCGGCCCATTCCAGACGGAAGCGCTCGTTCACCTGCTGGCAGCCGGGGTCACACTCCCTGTCACACACACACACAGAGAGAGAGAGAGAGGTCAGACTGATGAGGCATGATCTGATGTGCTAGATGGATGTTTTTTACAGTTTCAAGTGCATATGTTTTAAATTAAAGGATCACTTCAGAATAAAAATTTCCTGATAATTTACTCTCCCCACGTCATCCAACATATTCATGTCTTTCTTTCTTCAGATGAAAAGAAATGAAGGTTTTTGAGGAAAACATTCCAGGATGTTTCTCCATATAGTGACTTCAATGGGGTCCAACGGGTCGAAGGTCCAAATGTGAGTTTCAGTGCAGCTTCAAAGTCTCGACACGATCCAGCCGAGGAATAAGAGTCTTATCTAGACAAACCAGCGGCCATTTTATAACAAAATCCTGTTGATAACCGCTGAAGTCACTATATGGAGAAAAATCCTGGAATGTTTTCCTCAAAAACCTGAATATCATGAATATCATGGATGACGTGGGAGAGAGTAAATTATCAGGAATATTTAATTCTAAAGTGAATTAATTCTTCAGTTCTATCTTTAATGTGCAGCACAGCTCATTAATGTCATCGGCGTGAACGTGTGTTTACAGCGGCACTTTTGTTTCCTGGTGAAATGTTAGAGGCGTGTCCAAATACTGAATTCAACTTTAATAGTGATTATCAAAACCTGCCTCCTAAAAAAAAAGAGCTAAGAGAGAAATATGTCACTGAATATTTTTAGTGAGTAAAATAGTTTGTAATAGCTATAATATTTCACAAAAAAATATACTGTATCCAAGTTACAAAACGGCCTTGCAAAACAATAAGCTTTTAGATATTTCCATTGACTTTTTTTTTTTTTTTTTTTTTGAGACATCTCAAGTTTTTGGTAGCACTGGTCCATCATTAATGAGTAACTGCAGGAAGTAATGCAGGACTAATGAGTAGTTCTACATTAACACTTCAGCTACTACTATTACAGTTTTTCTCAATTGTTTA
>CM038626.1:47181853-47186853 GCA_021554675.1 Leuciscus idus | reverse complement strand
ATCCACCGTGCTCACCCTGGAGGTCAAAGGTCACACTGCTGTAATGTTAGGCATTCAGGAAGAATAAAAACAAAGAAGTCTGTCCAGAATCAGTGTGTCTGACCTGTACAGGTGCCTGTGACTGAATCCAGCCTCAGTACTGAGAAAATATCTGAATGAAAACACACAACGTGTCAGACATTTAATAGGCTCTTGTGTGTGTGTTTGTGTGTGTGTGAAACAAGTGACTCACACTGTATCCCACTTTTCATCGTAGGCCAGGATCTCGGTGACCTCCCAGGTGCCCGAGGTCAGGTGACGCATGCTGACCTCTTCACCTTCAGGCTGAAAGCAGAAGAGGTAAAACACACAGACACATTTCAAAGACTTGAGGCTCTAGAACAACAGGTTTTCATGCTTCAAAGTTCAAAAACCACCTTATTTTCCCCATATTTGGCTCTCTTCCCAGTCTGTGGGCCTGTCCAAATACCCACACTTGCGGTCTTCGCCACTTGAGAGCACATGCACGCAACTGGAAGTAAGTGCACAATTAAAAATGCCAAAGCGCAGTGCCCTGAACACACACTAAACCCACACTGCTCCTAAGCAGCATTCAAGGCTAAACGTTTCCCATCATGCATTATGTTCGGTATTGCATGCATGCATGCGTTATGCTCACGTGCCCCGAAATCCTGAGATGTTGAGGAAAACATTCCACTGTAACTAAGCTAAATTAATTAGATATTACTTTGATAGTAAAATATAAAGAGTTTTACATTTTATTGGTGCAAAGATGAATAGGCTATGTGTATTTTTGATTTTATTTATTTTTTTACAACATTTGCAACTGCTTTTTATCACTTAATTAGAAGCACCACAATTTTAAAATAGTCTTCTGTTACATAGCTACTACTGAATAGTTTATTTTAAAATGTGTTGAAAATCTAAATAAAGCTCTGTAAACATTTGCATTTTTGCAACACTACAAGTGAGTCCCATCGGCTAATCAAACGTTCAACACACTTGTGGTCGTCACACCTACTTGAACACTTGGACCAAACACAAGAAATTCATCATGTACGCAGACAAGTGGTCAAGTGCAAAGTCCGCAAGTGTGGATATTCAGACAGGCCCACTCAGTAACGCTCTGGGGTGCTTTTTCCAAAAGCATCGTTGGCCAACTATGATCACAATTTCCATTCAACTCTATTGGTAACGACGGAACTTGCGACCATAGTTGGCTTTGGAAAACACACCTCTTTTATTCCTGTCTCTATGAAGCCCCTCCTTCTGAAAAGCACGCTGTGCTCTGATTGGTCGGCTGGATCAGTGTGTTGTGATTGGTCGAGCGCTTCGAGTGTGTTTGGGAAATGTCCCTCCCCTTACCATAACCGCCAGTTTAACACACTACTAATTAACTCAACCAGGCCCCGCCCCTTTATTCTGTGTATTATTTATTTAAATGAGGAATATTGTGACGTGTTCATTCCCGGGAAGAAACTCAAGACTACAATGGAGGCGTTTCAGGGAGTTCAGACACACTGACACTGATATAGAGAATAACTGGAGATTTTTCATGCTCAAACAGCAACATTACACACTAAAGAAAGATAAACATGGAGAAAAAACCATAATAGGAGTCAGATCAGGGTCAAATATGTTTTTTTTGTGTATGGTTTGTGCACTTTTATACCTGCTCTGACATCATGGCGAGGTGTCTAAAGGATCCGAGGTTTCCGATTCTGAGCGGTGATGTCATGACAAACGTTGCTCCATCTTCCAAGAAAACTGGTTTTTCATTCTGCAAGAATCAGAAGAGAGCGTCAGATTACTTCAACTCAGCTTTTTGTTTGACGTAAATAAATATGGCAAAGTCTAAAGTGACATAATCTTTACCTGTCTGTCAATCCATTTGTCTGATGTCATGACATGTTTCTGCAATGAGAGACCAAAACCAATGTTTATGTGTGTTTTCATCGTATACGTACAGTATTCGTGTGTGTGTGTCAGTGCTGTGTGCCATTCACAAGTGAATTGAGATGCCTTTTAAATTCCAACTCAGTGTTGTTAAAGCAACACTAAGGAACTTTTCCTCTTCGGTCCCCCTACAGGTTGGAAGCGGAATTGTCCATTACCGCTGTCGTAAATAGTTTTGCCGCCCGCAGCCTACCGTCACACGCACGCTCGCTGTTTATCCAGCACCGGCTTTGGAATGAACGATGTCCACAGAGAAGGTAGAGTATGTTGCATGATTTCATGAAAGTATGATGTATTGCGACATCAGAAACGAAGAAAAAATAAATAATGACTATTGTAACGCTTGACGTAAAGCAAGTCAAATTTGTAGTTTTCTTTTGTCTCATTCGAACTACAGAAACGCGACCCGGTTTGGCAAACTTGCATAGTGTGGTTATAGCAGATATAGGGCCGCAAAGCCAATCCAGAAGTGCCTTTCACCCGGTTACGACTTGATGAACCACTGATACGATTTTGGAAACATTATTTTAAGGTAAAAAAAATGTCCTTAGTGTTGCTTTAATTGGAATTGAGGTAGCAACCAGAACGAAAAATCACAATTGAAAAGATAAATGCAAGGAAGTAGAATTCAAATTAATTGAAATTGAAGTCCTTGAATTTACTGGAATGGATAGACCAGGATGGAAGAACACTTCATTTCCCAGAATGCATCTGTGTTTAATTTCTTTGAGTTTCAGTTCAGTAAATTCCTTTTCTAGTTCAACTTGTTGTGGCCAATTCAACTCAAATTTTCTCTCATGAATGGCGTGTTTGAGAATCGCTCACCACCACACATTTCCCCGTGTGTGTGTAGCACAGTGTGAGAATGGAGACGTTCTGAGGACGGTTTAACCAGCGTACAGCAAGACACTCGTCTGTTACCCACTGCACCATGCTGATATAGAGCTCACTGCACACACACACACACACACAACAGGCTGTCAGCTCAAACATTATGAACATCTGAAGGTTTAAAAATAGAAAAGTCTTATTAAAGAGGACCTATTATGCTTTTTTTTCAAAGTCTGGTTTCAAAAACAGGTTTTCCTGCTTGAATGTTGATTCTTTTCCTCATATTCTCCATTGTTGCGGCTCCTCTCTTCCCAGTCTGTCAGTAACGCTCTGTTTAGTTCCTGTCTCTATGAAGCCCCTCCTTCTGAAAAGCACACTGTGCTCTGATTGGTCAGCTGGAGCAGTGTGTTGTGATTGGTCAAGCACTTCTAGTTCAGAAACAGTGACACTGATATTGGATCTTCACAGAGCTTTTTCATGCTCAAACTGCAACATTACACACTAAAGAAAGACGGACATGTGAAAAAGCATAACAGGACCCCTTTAAAGTTGAGAAGATTTTTACACACTTTTGTTCCTCGTCTTGTACGTCTCTTCAGTTGTCAGAACTGTATGTATGCATGTATATATGTGACACAAAGATACAAAAACAAGTGTGTGCATATGTGTGTACCCACTTAATCATACTTTGGGAACATAGTTGTACCCAAAAGCCTTTTGGGGATATCCTCATTTGTAAAAAACTGTATAAAAATAAAGTAAATATAGTTTTTACTGATGGGTGTTTTCGAAACGCGCTTCGTGAAGCTTTGCGAATCATTAGTTTTGAAACAGTGATTCGGAGCGTGCATCAAACTTTACAAAGATTTTAGTAAACAAGGCTTCGTAACATCATAGCCGTTTTGAAATTATAATGGTTCCCACAAACCAGTGTCTTATATATGGTTTTTAAAAGTTTTATAAATTTGTCGACCAATTTAATGACACATTTGTATAATAAAAGGGAAGAGTTTTAGGTAATGATCTCGTATCGTCCTGATTAACCAAGCTCTCCAATAAAACAAACAAAATAAGCCATATAAATTAATAAAATAACACATATTATACAGACACTTCATATGTAATGGTAATAGATGATTTGTTATTTGCATTTAATAGATTACACTTTCAATAAAACATTTGCGATTGGTTTGTAAAAGCTTTTTTTATGCATGTTTTTTATTGCATTTAAATAGTTTTGACCAGCAGGATGTTTTCTGTCAGGGTTAGGTTATAGTATTTATGACTAGCTGCATATAAGACAACAGAAGTCTATGCAATGTCCCCATTTAGGTAGCTAAGTGTGTGTGTGTGTGTGTGTGTGTGTGTGTGTGTGTGTGTGTGTGTGTGTGTGTGTGTGTGTGTGTGTGTGTGTGTGTGTGTGTGTGTGTGTGTGTGTGTGTGTGTGTGTGTGGTACCTTCTCTGTAAGCTGTCGGGATGCAGGAGCTGTGTAGTGTGTGTCAAGTCAAGTCAAGTTTATTTGTATAGCGCTTTTCACAATACAGATTGTATCAAAGCAGCTTCACAGTATTAAATTAAAATAATACAACAAAGTTTGTTTCAAGAGGAATTTATTGATTGATAAAATTAAATTAAATATCCCCAAAATATCCCCAACTGAGCAAGCCAAAGGCAACAGTGGCAAGGAACCGAAAAACTCCATCAAGTGACCTAATGGTGTCCTAAAACTCCATCAGGTGACCTAATGGAGAAAAAAAACCTTGGGAGAACCCAGGCTCAGTCGGGGGCCAGTTCTCCTCTGGCATTTATGAGCTAGAGGCCGGATTGTAGTTTGAACTGTAGGATTATATGAATGCCTGGCTGAAGAGATGCGACTTTAATCTAGTTTTAAACTGGGAGAGCGAGTCTGAGCAACGAACAGTATCAGGAAGACTATTCCAGAGTTTTGGAGCCAAATGTGAAAATGCTCTCCCTCCTTTGGTGGTTCTGGATATCCTAGGTATGACCAAAAGCCTTGAATTTAGTGATCTTAAAGAGCGCGATGGATTATAGGGTGATAGAAGATCCGTTAAATAGACTGGAGCTAAGCCGTTTAGGGCTTTATAGGTCAGTAGCAATACCTTGTAATTAATACGGAACTTTATAGGTAACCAATGCAGTGATGATAAAATCGGTGTTATATGATCATATTTTCTTGATCTCGTAAGAACTC